>QNUK01000019.1:3625000-3655000 GCA_013621035.1 Clarias magur | reverse complement strand
GCGTTATGCTAATCAGCAGAATATGCAGGGGAGACAAAAAATTAGGGCTCGAGACAATTGTGCAGAACAAAAGCATGAAATGAAAAGGACATCAATTACTGATCTGCACTAACACACACTCACATGCACGCACGCACACACACACGCACATGCACGCACACACACACACACACACTACCTTGCTCATCATCAGTAGAGTGCTTTGTTAACAATAAATGAAAATTTAAGCCTAGTTAAGTCTTACTGTACTCACATCACCATGATGCTTCATAATACACACCGTGTGTATGAGAATGCCGAGTCATTTTGTTTACATGTATACAGAAGCTGTATACTGGTATATATACGAGGGCGAATTAAAAAATATCCAAACTCTGTAGAATTTATCTGAATTAACTTTTACGAAAGACAAATACATTATTTTTGGACATAATCTCCTTGCTTTTTTAATACAGTTTGCCAATACACATCGCTCAACAAGCTTTCGTATTCCCTCATTAAAAATGTTTGAGGCCGCGCTGACACACACGAGTGAACTGCTGTCTTCATTTCTTCATCAGAAGTGAGTCTTTGTCCTCGTAGGGCTGCTTCCAGGAAACCAAACAGGTGCATCGTCATGCGAGATCACAACGCCCTTGTATAGTTAACCCTAACCCTAACCCCAATAAGCGTCTCACTGTAACGCGCACTGTTGATTGTTGAACCTTTTTCCTGATAATGTTCCAATACCGGCTCTTAACCACCCCGGAAAACTGTAAGCATTAATTTTTCCAGCTGATGGTGGACTTTTTAACTTTTTCTCAGTCTGTGAACTTCCGTTCCATCCCCTGGTGTTTACTCTCAGGCTCGTAGTGATGAATCCACGTCTCATCACCAGTAATGATTCTCTTTAGGAAACTTTCACCTTCCATAGAATATCAGTCCAAATATTGTTTGCAGATATCCAAGCGCGTCTGTTTATGCTCTCTTTCGCAAGTGGAGCGTCAATTTTTTCTCACATCGCAGTTATAAATGAACTGATGTAACACTTTCACACCTGCACAGCAGTGACTGGACAGACACTAGCCTTCAACAGAGAGGTTGAATATACCCGGAGTGTGGATAATAATTTTTGCCTATACATAAAGATATATACACTACCTGGCATATTAAAATAAGGGTTTGTGCACTAATATTTCTTCCCAACACCTTTAGGTTTGATTACAGAACAAAATGTGGTGGCCAGTTCATGTGTGAAAAGGTTTCCTCCTGCTCCCAGATCCAGTCTTTCACAATCTGAGCCATCAGGGCAGAAACACTCCATAGATCTGATACTCTGCTCATTCAGAACCTTCAGGTCGTCAGCTGACTTCATTTTATTGCCATCTATTGTTGCTGAGTCTAGACCTGAGTGCCCCAGATCACAACACTGTCTCCATTATTATTGATATTATTATGTGTCACATTTACAGGACATTCCTATGTATTTGCTATTGCTGTAGACGTATTCTAATACAGAGTAACATATTAGAAATAGCAATTGAATTCAATTCAATTTGTATAGCTCTTTTAATGAAGGTCATTTCACAAAAACAGCTTTACAGAATCAAAAGAAAATGATGGAGTTTGTAAACTGAGAAAAGTGAGAAAATGTTTATGTATCAAAATGATCAGATTGTCACTGATGAGCAAGCCGAGGGCGACGGTGGAGAGGAAAATCTCCCTGAGACGGCAATAGGAAGAAACCTTAAGAGGAACCGGTCTCAACAGGGAACCCATCCTCATTTGGGTGATATCGAATAGCTGGGATTGATCTGCAGTCACACTGTGTGTTAGGAGGCTGTAAGTATTAATTATAAGACATATACCAAAATATGAAATTATTAAAATGATTTGTAGAGTCTTGATTTAAAGCTTTGCTTTCAATCATGACACGTTTAAGTAGAGAACACCCAAACCCTCCCTGTGCATGTTCATGACCTGCTTTTTCTCTCATCACTGATCACTGAAAGAGCGACAATGCTGCACTGAACAGTTGGTTAAAAAGCAGCTGTCTCATGAACAATATAAAATATCTGAGCTTTTTTTGTGGTTTCCCGTTGCTAAAAAGGCTGCGGGAAACACGGACACACATAAACTTGAGGTTTTAACTAAGCTAAAACATCAGATTCACTTGGCTCTTACTCATCACCTCATTATCTTAATGCACGTCATACACACACACACACACACACACACACACACACACACACACACATGCACACTCAGTAGCCACAACTTCTCGCCGGATATCACACCACATTAATGAAAGGTATGGGTTCACATACTGTAACCATATGTGCGTGTGTGTGTGTCTCCTCTGTTTCCTGCTCAGATCAGAAGCCTGACCTTGTTCTGTCCGCGCTTCATCAGAGCGAGCGTGTGGAGAAAGCCTCAGAGCTGAATGTTGTGGTTGTGCTGGGTTGATGCTGTCAGTGTTGTATACTCAGGACAAAGAGCTCTAGATTTGTAATCTCGAAAACTCCTTGACGATGTGGACGGAGGCTAATCGACGTTCTTCAAACAAACAGAATGAGAGCACACACTCAAACAAACATGGGTAGTACGTATACATTTATAAATCTGTGTGTCTCTAGGTCTGTACGTGTGGCATGAGGTGTGGACGATAAGGATACTGGAAGTGCCGGAGCCACAGGAGATCAGTTGCATTGTGGGAGTTCTATAAGTAACCCTGGGCTTTATCTAGCAGCTGTTCCTTATAGATCTGGCCCGGCTCCTGAAACACACCCCGCCTTCTCATCTCTCCCCAGGCCACGAAACTGATCTGCCACCCTGGGCCCAGTGCCATTAACACACACACACACATACACACACAGAGGCAGCGTGCAACCCACATTGCATTCCACGAGACAAATGTTTAACTTTAATCCCATAATAAGACTCTCAGCTGTCCAAGAAAAGAAATAGGACTTTCCTCTGCCAGATTCCTCTCTTCTCTTTTTCTACCTTTTTTTTTCTTTCTCTCTTTATTTTTGATTATATAGATTATATAGGAAAAGACCGCATTAGCTCATCTATTTAGCCACTGTATTCCCCCCGCCCTCCACCCTCCCCGCCTTCTCTCTCCTGAGCTAGCACACAGGACAGGGCTGCCTCAGTACCAGCTGTTTGAGACCACACACACACACACACACACACACACACACACACACACACACACACACACTTATATTCTGCTTTATTCTGCACACTTATATAAACACACTGTCTATTTAGGATGTTTTTTTCTCCATTTTTGCCAAAAATTAATTTGCAGAGCAGCACAGAGGCTCAGTAGGGACATACAGCGCGCGCGTGTATGTGTGTGTGTGTGTGTGTGTGTGTGTGTGTGTGTTTGCGGGTTAAAGGGGGAAGACAGATCGAGTATGCGCATGTTAACATATTAACTCCAGAGCAAACAGTTTAAGTGTCTCGAATAAAATCTTTCAATATCTAAAGTGATTTCTTCGGGTCAATACGGATGTCAGCACTCAAACACTTTGCTTTATTTCTTTTCTTTATTTTAAGCATGTCCTGCCATAACTGGATACGTCACTCGTTACATGAAGACAGAATTGTAAGAAAGTAAAACATTAATAGAAAGTAATAGAAGTAATAGAAATCTGTCCTACCTGTCACATGCTGGAACAATGTCTGTTGTCTAATGCACACTTTCCGACCAATCAGATTCAAGGATTGAAGAAGACACTAAGAAAGAAAGAGAGACTAAGAAACTCTATATATATATAGACTAAGTGTATATAAAGTGTATATATGGGCACAGGCATTGTAAACACACACACACACACACACACACACACACACACACACACACACACACACACACACACACACACACACACACACACACACACACACACACACACACACACACAGGGCAATTTGGGAACATCAAGTAGTCTAATCTAGGTAACCCACCAGACACAAAGAAAACATACAAACTACACACACGCAGACTGGAGGCGAGACTCGAACTCTCCACCCTGGAGGCTGTGAGGCCACAATGCTAATCCCATAAATATATATATATATATATATATACATGTTCATTTATTAAAGCAGATGTGGTGTGAGAAAGACACACATGCATACACAATGATTATACCGATGCATTTGTTAATGTATGCACACTGGTAGGCACATGTAGGCGAGAGGATGTATGTATGTATAGTACTGTATATACAAACTTATGGTAAGAGTTACAAGTGTGTACATTGTGTTTGTCTTTGTGCATGCGTCTACATGTGTGTGTAGGAGTATTTGCAGGAAGTGCCCATTTTGAGATGCAGGTGGTACAGTCAACATCCCTTCCCTGACACCGACATAGATTCAACTGTGCTGATCCATATGGCAATCACCATCAGCGTGCTTATGCATGCACAGCCTAGCTATAAAGATCCTCGCTGAACGGATGTCAGATGTCCCTGCGGCGCTGAGTTCTCTAGACAAATATGTTGATATATCTGATTTTTTTTATTTTTTATTCTTTTATTTAATATTCTTTCCCTAGGGGTGTCACAAAGTGCAACAGATCAACTAGACAAGACATGAATCACAATGAATTACAATGGACCATCTAACTCATTGTACGATTCAACATCCATTAGTATTTCATCCGTTCTTTCATCCATTATTTTTTGCTGTGTAGGATAACAGCGGACCTCACTGGATGACCAGTGGATGCCAACCCTTTGGAATTTGGAATCCAGCCTGCATTGTGTGTCGGTGCGCAGAGGAAACCCAACAAGTACAGAAAAAACATGCACACCAGAGGCGAATCCCACTAAGCACTAAGCCTCTGTGTCACCACAAACATAGTTAAAAGAATTGTAAAGACGTACTAATATTTTCTCATTAAACTTGCTTTTGCTCATCTTTAAACAGCCACAGATTGAGTCATCCTTCCTTTATAGCTTTCAGATGAGATTAGACTTATTGTGGGTTTTTACTAAACTTTGAAGACTTAAATACATGCTGGGTTTATAAACATGTACAATGAGCTTATGACTTTTAAATACCATGCCCTGATGATGTACGTAGCACCACTCACACTAAGCAGGGCGCAAATTGTCACATGCAGGTTTTGATTAGGGAAAAAACGATTCTGAAACAGTGTAGTAAATGTTTTAATGAACTTTCTGAATTTTTTGAAAAGTGCACACTGTTAAGTTAGAAAAAGATACGGTTCAGAAAATACAGCTGCAAAAAATGTATATGCTATAAATAAACATGTTATAGAGATAGCCACAGCTTTTGAGGTGACATTTCTTATGTTTTTTTTAATTATTATTAAATGAGGTATAAAATTAAAAAAAATGCTTATGGGATATAAGTTTAAAATGCTACGTAGAATTAATAAATGCGATAGATGCACATAAATGGGATGTATAATTCAGTTCAGATTTCACAACCTAATGTATTCAAAAATGTTTTACTAGGTAAAGTGTTTCCCAAGGAAGCTACACATAGTAAAAATAGCGCAACTTGGGAAGGGTATTTTTGAAAAAAAAAGAAAAAAGCAGTGAATGACTAAGATTGCAATAAGATTCTGAAAGTGGTTGTTTCATTAATGAATGACTATACATACGCTTGAATGTTAAAAACTTGTTTGGGCTTGGTGAGACGGGGGAAGGGGTACTTGTCCACCTCTCTCCGACCTGGTTGGCGGTGGGATTAAGAGAGTTTTTTGTAAAATACTTAATTAGGAATGGCTAAGTCCACACACCTAATCTGAGTCCATAATGACCCTGTGATTAACCACTTGCCCAACAGCTAGAGCGAGAGAGCGCGAGAGGCTTGAAAAGCAAAGCTTTGTTGTTTCTAGATAAGGGTTCATTAAAAAAACAATTACCATCTTTTAAAATGTCGTTTACATTGCGCTTGCTGTGATTTTAAAATGAATGTTCATTGTCTAGAAATACATTTGTGTAGTGAAGGACATTTGCTTCTATGACTCTGGAAACCTGGAAGGATAGTGCTGGACCAACACCTTCACAGAAGAAACGTCGTCGGAAAATATGATCACTTAAATGCTCGGTGAAGTTGAATCAGAAAAATTCCGATTCCGGAAATCGGAGCTATGTTAGTAGTGGAATAAAGAGCATTTACACACTCACAGGATTGGGGCTAAACAGCTGTGTGGCCATAAGCAATGGAAAAAAAGGACATGTTGTTTTATCGACCTATTTCCAGAGCATGTGTGTGTCAGGGAAAGAAGTCGTTAAGAAGGGAAGCACATGAAACAATCGTACATACAGTAGTGTCCACTGTACAAGCCTTGGAGGCAGTGTTATGATCTGGGCTTGCTTCAGTTGGTCAGGTCTGGCCTCAGCAACATTATGTGGCAAGATGACTGATGACCAGAATGTACTGAATGACCAGGTTACCACATCAATGGAGTTTTTCTTTTTCGCTCATGGACATATTCCAGGATTGTGAAAAGAGAGGAATAATTTTCATATATTATTTGGCCGTCATCAATACTGGCCAAAAATGAATGCAACCCTTGATGAAAAGATTTTTTTTGACACTGCATAAAATCAGCTTTGACAAAGTAATGCCTTTTATATATATATATATATATATGGCAATCCATTTAGGAAAATATTCATGAGAGAACTTACTGAAAACTCTGAATATATTGAATGAAACATGAGAACATTGAATGGATTCCGAATATATTGATTGAAAATATATATATATATTGAATGAATTCTGAATATATGGATTGAAAACTGATATATGGAATGAAAAGTCTGAATATATTGAATGAAAACTAAGTATATATTGAATGAAACATGACGTCATCGAAACACAGCCCCATCTTTAGAAAGGATGAGTGAGTCGACGAGAAACTTGGTTGCTGTAATTGTGAGAAATGAAGAGATGGTGAACACATTGATGAGTGTGTGTCCGGCCCAAAGTGGTGGCACAAGCAGCACTCAGTATCAGACGGCGGATGAAGAAATTTATTTGCTATTTCACTGCGGGAGACCGGTGTTATGCGCTAAAATGCTCCCCTGCCACAGATTGCACCCCCTATTTAATTCCGTCGAATATTATATTAGAACAGACATTTCTAGGTTTATGATTTAGAAATTACAAACTAGACCAAATGGATTTGATTATAAAATAAGCATTATAAAAAAATGACATGTTGTATAGGGAAAAAATATAAATTATTAATTTTTTTAATATACAAGATGTATTTTTGATATTGCTTATTTAATAATAAAAATGATTTCGTTAAATTTTTCATCATAAATATTTATTTAGTGCAAGCATTTTTGTATTACATGACAAATCCCTGTAAAATAAATGTGCCACAAAATAAACATTATATGAGAATTTGTATTCATGGTCTCGACACCTGTCACGTGTCTAGGGTTAATTATAATAGTTATATCATATTTGATAACAATAAACCTTGTAATATAATATTTGATAGAGATTATGTAGGGGGGGGGTATCTGTAGCAGGGGGCATTTTAGCGCATAACACCGGTCTTCCGCGGTGAAATAGCGAATATATTTCTTCATCCGTAGTCTGATACTGAGTGCGGCTTGTGCCACCACTTTGGGCCGGACACGCACTCATCAATGTGTTCACCATCTCTTCATTTCTCAGAATTGCAGCAATCAAGTTTCTCGCCGACTCACTCGTCCTTTCTAAAGATGGCGCTGTGTTTCGATGACGTCATGTTTCATTCAATATATACTTCGTTTTCATTCAATATATTCAGACTTTTCATTCAATATATCAGTTTTCAATCCATATATTCAGATTTCATTCAATATATATATATTTTCAATCAATATATTCGGAATCCATCCAGAGTTTTCATTAAGTTCTCATATTTTCCTAAACGGCATGCCATAATATGTATCAATTACCTTAATAACAATATCATCATACCTTAATAAATATTTTTAATTTACATATATTTACATACAGAAGTGGAATCTGATGTGAGCTTCCGTTGTCATTGCTCATTCACTACAATGTTCAGCATGTTGTGAGTTCTGAGATGCTTTTCTGCTCACCATGGTTGTAAAGAGTGATTATAAGCAGGCTGTTCATTTTGCTATATATATACATTACAGCCGAGAGAACCCCTGACCTTCTGAACACCATCGCCCAACTAGTCTTCCTGCCAGCTTGTCATTCTTCTCTGTTCTTGTAATCTTGGGAGATCAGTAGTTTCTGAAATAGTCAAATCAACATCCAAGCCACACAGAGTTTTTCTTCATTCTGATGTTTGAAGTTGTTTAACCGTATCTGGATGTTGTTATGCACTGAGCTGATGCCACATGATTGGCTAATTGGATAACTGCATAAGTGAGCTAAGTAAGACCACTCACTCACTCACTCACTCCCTCACTCACCGTCTATACCGCTTTATCCTGTATACGGAGTTGCGGGGGCTAAGTCAGATCTTTCTATTAAAGTATGATATTGTTTTATTAAAATGTGAAATTGTTATCACTAAGGAGTTTCTTTTGCAGTCAAAGTCTTTCCCTGTATACTATAAATAAGAAGTCAATGAGCCTGGGCTGTGGCTTTTTCGTTGATCTGCTTTACAGTGTGGCTCAGTTGTTATATGCAGAGAGGAAAGAAAATTCCAAGAAACTTTCCAAGAAAATTGTAGGGTTTTAAAAAAATTTATATTTCTCAAAAAAAAAAAAAAAATGTCTGATCATCTATAAATAGAACCATATTTGTTTTGCCTTAAAAGACATTTGGGATCCTATTCCAATTATAACGCCTCACTATTATTTGGTAACAACACACCCTCTATACGGTACCATATTACAGGATATGCAGTGTAGACGGAACGGAGCAGGTGGACACGGGACGTTATGGCTCCAAGGAGCCAGAAGGTCGTCTGGTATAACCTACATGGCCAATGATCAGAGTGAAGTCTAAGGTCAACGTGAGAACCTTCTGCCGGTCAGTAACAGCTGAAGAGATGTGGGACTATTTGTATCTACCCTTAAATACATTAGCACGTAGGACTTGTGGTGATGCCCGGCATGTAAAGCAGCTATTCAGACTATTTAATCTTAATGAGTCTGTAAATAGGCAACAGCTTTACCTTTATTCATCAGAAGCTCTAATCAAGCCAGTTTAATAGAATCTATATGAATATAAAATAAAAGATAGTTAAAATAGTTTAAAACATTACTTTAGGTGTAACATTGACTTAGAGACTATACAACTATGCATCTATACTGTACATCTGTAGAATTTTACTTTCATCGGAAAAGCCAAAATATATGAAAAGACAAAACAAAGTTTGTCAGATTTTTCTGCATAAAATGATTAGAGACAAATCTGGCAAAAATATTTAATCCATACACTTTTTTCTGTATAGCAAATGTAACATTTACATTTTTTTCAGAGCCAAGATGGAAACTGGATCAGAACCAGAAATGACGCAACTTTACTTCTTTTTTTTTTTTCTTTGGTCAGTAATCAGAATCAAAATCAGGATCAACAATAGCACAGAGGCAGGAAATCATGGTCAGAAACATAAGTGAGTAGTGATGGGAGTCAGTAACCATTCCATAAACGATCATTGGCGGGAATAAATAGTGGGTGTGTGTACTGTATTTCAGTAATGGATTAGTACCTTGTCCAGGGTGTACCCTACGTCTCCTGGGATCGGCTCCAGGCCTTCCGTGACCCTGAATACTGGATAAAGTGGTACAGCAGATAAATGAAGGAATGAAATCTCCAGTTTTGTTCTAGAATGTAGAAAAAACCCACCAAACGAAAACATTGGATTAGAAGGTGTGTCCAATTTTTCACTTGATTACTCACATAAGCATCTATTAATGAATCTAATAACATTACAAACATGACAGAGCTGTCAAAGCTGTCCTTGTCATTGTAGGCCAACTAGTCTTTACAATTGGAAGCATGCTCCTTGTGACAGGTTTTTCATATCATGGACTTCATTTTAAGATGTTTTACTTATATTATTTTTCCTAAAACTGAAGAATTCTCACTTGTATTCGGCATATTTACAAAGGCTGCTAATTCTGCTTTTTTAAATAACTCATTGTCCTTTGGATCCAGACTATCAGGCCGCCCGGTAGAGTAACCTTCAAAACTTTTAGTTTTTAAAAATTTTTATGCATTTTTTTTTTGTCTAGACAGATTTGAATGCAGAATAAACATTTTATGTTGAAATAAAATTCAAATTCACTGAATCACTGTTTGGAAAAGCGGATAGCCTCACTTATTTCGAAACACAATCTCACAAAAAGTTAACCAGATCCATCCATCATAATTAGCTCCGCTAGTTTTGCGTATAAACATAAAGTTTTGAGCTTGCACGCCTCCGTCTCTCCTCTCTGAGTTGTTCCTGAGGATAAGGATAATTCAAAGAGTAGCATCTGTTTGTTCAAGACTGTGCTCTTACGATCTGTGCTTTGTGTGTTTAAATACTTTCCTTGATGACTGATCATAAGGTGCTGAAATACAGGACAATGGAATCTCCCTTTCTTTTTTCTTTATTTAAATAGAAATGGAGAGACACGGTAGAGGTGGAGGTTTCTAAGCCAGTCTCTAATCTATGTACTTAGCTTTTAAGTAATAAATGTGCATGTGTGTGTGTGTTGGGGGAAACCCATATTAGATAAATCAGAAAAAGCAAAGGAAGAAAGCCCTGGAGCGGTGCTATTAGCCCACCGCTCCACCACTCTGGAGAGTCCTGCTGATCAGCACCCAAGTCCAGATAACACAGGCGGCTCATCAAGCACTCCTTTTTTGTAATCTAACACCTACTCTTTCAACTCTGTGGACCTGAGAACGGAACACACACACACACACACACACACACACACACACACACACACACACACACACACACACACACACACACACACACACACACCTCAACATACAAATAAACAGTGTGTATCTTTGCAGGTCACATGCCTTGGTATCTCTTGCCACATGGTATACTTCACTGAGTAGCGATCTACCACAGCCTTATCTCTGTTCACACAGATATGCATATACACACACACACACACACACACACACACACACACACACACACACACACACACACACACACACACACACACACACACACACACACACACACTTTCAGGGCTTCCATGTCAAGGTCATACTATCATCTTTGATCTTTCTCTAATCCTTTGTTACAGCGTAACCAGTGTGTGTAAAAGGGAGAAGCGAAGAATAGAGGGAAAGGGGGATCGGCGTGCAAGCGTTTATTTATTTTGTTTTCAGGATGTTCTTGAATATAAGGTCAAAGGTCACTCTGCAGCAACCACTATCTTCCCAGCCCTTCCAACATTCAAGCTACATCATCGTTGGTTTCCAAAGCATGTATGTCTGTTGACACGGTGCATAAAGTGGAAAAATCATAAAGATACTGGATATTTTCGATTATAACGGTTATAGCAAGTGAAACACAAGATTCAGAACAATATTTGTATACATTTATACTTTGTGCAAGTTTGAACTAGTTGCAGCAACAGGATAAGGACATTTAAAACATGAATTCAAAGTAGTCAAAAAAATGATTAAATAACCTCATATTTAATTTTTTTTTCACTCGCTATTGGCGATTCATTACTGTATGTGCTATTATTATATATTCTCCCAGCTGGATTTTGGGAATCTCATTTTAAATCCATCGTACACTATATGGACAAAAATATTCGCCCAAACCTGCAATGACATTGTATCCAAATACACATACTTCAATATGGAGTTGGTCCCCCTTTTGCACCTATAACAGCTTCCACTCTTCTTAGAAGGCTCTCCACATGATTCTGGAGTGTTTTTGTGAGAATTTGTGCCCATTTATTCTGTGGAGCATTTATGAGGTCAGGCACTGACGTTGGACGAGATGGTCTGGCTCACAATCTTTGTATCAGTTCATCCTGAAGGTGCCTTGATAGGGTTGACGTCAGGGCTCTGTGTTAGGGCCAGTGAAGTTCTTTCACACCGAACTCATCGAACCATGTCTTTATAGTCCTTGCTTTGTGCACTGGAGCTCAGTCATGTCAGGAAAAAGCATTGTCCAAGATGTCTTGATATGCTGGCGCTTTAAGATTTTGCTCTTCACTGGGGATAAGAAGCCTGATTTAAACACCTGATTTCAATAATGAACAGGTTTGGCCAAAACAGGTATGTCCATATAGTGTATTTATAAGAATTTCTAGGCCATGCTAGCAGGAGTAGCCTCGCCTCACCTACTTACTAAACGTTCAGTGAAACTGGGTTTAACAAACATACCGCTATCCACCACTACACCCAGTACGTCTGCACCAGTACCTCATTTGCTCATATCAGAGACTGATGTCAGTCTGTTTTCATTTTCTTGTCATGAGACCCCAACAGTGAAGACCCAATTCCAAACTGGGACACATGCACCAGTGTGTAATCTCCATGGGAAAGTGGAGCGTATGTCAATGTTGGTCAGAGGTGGCTAAATTTAGGCCTCTCTTCTAAGTAGGTCTCAAAGTCTCTCTCTCTCGCTCTCCTGTAGATCAACAAGGTCAGACAGGGTTCCATGGTAATCATTAAGAGAACGAGCAGCTGGGAAAGTTTGCTGGTTCGGATAGGTGAAAGAGCCAAGGGCGTGATAGTAGGCCAGTGTCGGGGACCATCAGGTTCACTTCGGCATTTAAGATTTGCAGCTTTCTTCTAATTTTGTACAAATTTCACATTTGATAGATCAAGTTTTGGTTTAAATCTCTTCAGATTTCACCAGCATTGTATTATTGTCATGAATCTCGAATGAATCTTGTCTTATTATGAAAAATAATTTGACCTGAATCTTATTTCAGGTAACACAAAGTAATTCTTGTTTTTATTTATTTTTTTATTGATTTATTTCACACAAGTGCACCGCTGTAGGCTTCTTTGTCTTTTCCAGTCTGCTGACCGCTCCTTTATGTGCAGGAGGTAACGTTACCTTGTGTTGACCAAAATAACACAGCCTGGACTAACACACTCATATATTTTGGCCAGCGTGACCTCTACATGCTCCAGTGCAGTATATACTGCCGAGATATATATACGTCGCTTTGGGCTCACTTCTTCTCCTCAGTGATTAATCGCAGCGTTCAGTAACGAGGGAAAAGTGTTAATGAGAGCAGCGCCACTGCCTAAATTATACACTCCACAGGAGCTGTGACGTGTGTCTCAGAGCTCTTGCTGGTAAACCAGGTCATCAGAACGCACGTTTCCATTAACTCAACTTGCCACTAGTTGACTTGCTTATGGCAGCGAGAAATATACAGTATATAAGAAATGAACGAATTTGAGATTACTTCAGGTGTGTGTCTACGTATAAACAGGAAGTCACACAGAAATCGGAACGGTCTTCTCTTCAAACATCTAAGCTCAATGGTAAAGCCCTGAGGCGGGACTGGGTATTACCAAGATTGACACACTATAGGCTGGAGTTTGGGGTCAATGGGGATGTGCAGATCTGAGCTGATTGGAGGGAACAGCTTGAGGGGCGGAGCGTGGCAGCTTCCACAAAGGACGCTGTCCGATCTCGAGAATATGTGTAAGCTCAAAGTCAGGAGCACAAAATAGACTTGGAGCTCACAAAGGCATTGCAAATGGCACGGTGAAACACAATGCCTGCTTTAGCGTCAATAAATCTAACCACGCTCACTATAGCGGTAGGTGCCTTATTTGTTACCCTGAGCATCAAGTAGGTTGGGGCAGATACTGACAAACGGAAGCATTCGGAAGTCAGGATACAATGGTTATTGTTGCATAGTGACCTGCATCCCTGCTCCTCTCTTTTGTCTTTTTTTCCCCTTCCTAACGAGTGTGAAAAAGAAATTAAACTGAGCTATTGTCATAAAACAAAGAGTGTGGGTATAACGGGGATAAAGACGTCATAACTTCCGCACTGAGACTGCTCTGAAATAAGGTGTAAAATAAAATGTGTGTTATAGGGAAATAAACCAACAGTGCATTGATTCCATAAACAGGTCATAAATCTCCCCTGTACACACATTTTAAACTTTGTATGCAGCGAATGCCATGACAAAAAAAAAAGAAAAAAAGATTATATTTGAACACACACATTAAAATAACCCTTACAGCCATAACTCCTATAAACAAGGATCTGATATAAACTACTTGATACTGAGCACCATATAATTTAAAGAGAACCATGTCCTCCTCCTTATGTCATCTCATACACCAAGGCATGGTGATTTTATTGAGCGCAGATTAATCATGGTCTCAGACCTTCAGCTTTCAGGTCGTTTATAGAGAAAGAGAAATCTGGTGTATTTTGCTAATTTGCTTTAAACGCTGTTAATTTACATGCACAGTTATTAGATACACAGACAGAGAGTAGGAGAAATACTCGGCATTTGCATTGGCATGTCTCCTCGTTGTCTGAGTGACAGTAGCGCTCTAACACACCTTTGCCCTGAGGCAGCACATGCCGATGGTGGTGAATATGCAGTGGTTATGCAGATGCTAGTCTGATTCAGCTATAGACCTGCACATAAACCTGCTATAATAAATTAATAATCAGATCTCACAGCTTAACCCCTAACAGATGCATGTCTTCTACTTATTATTTATAACAGTTATAACTGTGAAATCTCTTCTGGTCAGAAGGTGTTGAATGATTTTCTAAGAAAACATGAACGTGAATTTTCAGATCACTGTTTTTCATTATAATGCTTAATGCTTTTTATTTCCCACTTACGATCTGCCCTTTTCTTCTCATTTCTACAAATTTCACATTTAATATATGAGGTTTTGTTTTAAATCTCTTCAGATTTCACCGGCATAATATTAAGTGTCTCGAATGAATCTTGTCTTAGAAACTTTTTTTTGTGAAATTATTTGTTCTGAATCTTATTTCAGACAACACAAAGTAATTGTTGTTTTTTTTTATTGATTTATTTTGCACAAGTACACAGCTGTGGGCTTCTTTGTCTTTTCCATTCTGCTGACCGCTCCTGTACGTGCAGAGACCTGAAGTTAAAGTTACCTTGTGTTGACCAAAATAACACAGCCAGGACGAACACACTCATTTATTTTGGCCAGTGTGACCTCTACATGCTCCAGTTTAAGTTTTTTTTTTTTTTTTGTAATACACATTTGTAATTTTATCAAATAAAAAGAAAAAAATCCATGTAGTGTCCGTACCTTTTTTGAATAGAAATCATTCAATGATCTTAATAATCATTTAGATAAAACTTGGACAATTTAGATGTTACAGGAAAAGACATAAATCTGAAAAAAAAAATTATTCTAAATTGCAAAATAGTAAAAGTTATTGCAACATGAATTTGCCTTGGTTACGGACACTACAGTACAGATCTTTGTTGCTTTTTAAGCTTTCACCAAAAACCATTTTAAGCAACAGTTTTACAGATCATATGCTTTTAGAAGCTTACACCATTTTTAGTATCAGTACTATGAATAATTTGCATTTTTAATTATTATTGGTTGAAGCCAGTCAGTATAACATACAAAACTGCCATTTTTGCGGCACATATAAAATCAGCTCTTCAAAAAAACGTTAGCAACTTGAAATTTTTAGGGAAGCAAAATTCAAAGCTCACTTCTCTGTTGCATAAATTTCAGAAGTAGCTTCTTTGGCACACTTTTTCTGTATTATAAGTATAACCGAGTATTAGCAGTGCATTCCCAGAGAACATCATTTCCAGAATGATCTAGGTTTAATACAAGTTTGGCAAAACATCCAAAATGCCCGGCTTTTCCGTCTAAATATCCAGCAGCCCTTCCTAATCTATTTGCACCTTAACGTGCTTAACGAGCGTCCCAGGATGGGCCTTTCTGCAACATCTGGTGCTGTAATTGGACAGCCGGCTGTGACCCCCTGTTGGACTGAAACAGGCCTTTTTTTTGTAGCTGGCCCTGCTAACAGAATCCAGACCCCAGACTCTCAGTACAACTTCCAGCACTGTGAGAACAGCCAGCGACGCTAACGACGCGGCCGACGTAGGGGTCAGGCCTAAAATAATGACCTCAGCAGCCTCACACTTTGTCCAATTAAAGTGCAGAACACTTCAAAAGGTCAGACCTTCATCCCAGCAAGGAACACTGGAGAGGGAAGAAAGGCATAGAGGAACTGAAGAGCCCCTCTATAATAGTTTAGGACTGTGCAGGGGGTATTTAGGTTTCTAATAATGGGGCAGTGGCGTGTGTGGCTGGTGTGTGTATAAAGGCTTTTTTTTTTTTTTATAGGGGGCATAAAGAGGGTAATAGGCCTTTGAGGGTTGGAATTTGTCAGTAGTAAGGTTTAGTCTAATGACAGTCTCTCTTAACTCTATAGGAATTCCTTGTATAACTCCAATCTGTCAGGATTAACAATTCTGCCGCAGGATATTTGAGAAGTTTCACAAGCGGGAACTTGAGAGGCTGAGAGTGAAAAATGTTGCAGTTAGTTTGACCATAATTAAATGGTTTATGAAACACAGCAGTGTGACTCGTTTGATTTGCTGGGAGTTAATTTATGCTTTTTCATATCCTTAGGCTAATTTTATTGTGTCAGAGGCAACTAGCCATGTGTACGAGTAGAGAATGAAAGAGAACAGCATCCTTAAAGCACTATCACCGCTATGCCCCCGAACCGTACAGGAAGTTTTATGTAGCATGTAAAGAACATGTATATGTCATGTATGTAAAGTGTGTGGTATGTTTTCTATTGCACATGACCCAACGACATACTTGTCATTAATTGGTTCGTGAGGACGTTTCCAAGCTCCTATGGAAAATGTAAAAGTAGTCCTAGTTCATAATGTACATACTGGGCCTTATCAAGAACAGCTCAGTGACACCGAGACTCGAGTGATTAGGTTAGGAATGCTCACAATGTGGAAAACTAAAAACTAACTCAAATAAATAATAATTGTAGACCACTGTACCTGAAACTCATTTATTTGTTAATTAATTTGTTTGTTTCATTAGCATTTTTTTTTTTGGTCATTTGTGTGTCATATGCTTTTTAAATTTAAAGTCCTTGCTTTTACTTTATATAAAACTCCTATTTATGGAAAAGTATCAATTTTAGCTAGCTCTCCAGTCAGTATTTTTTTTTATCGCCACATGCTTACGTTTAAAGGCAGCAGTTAAGATGTTATATTAAAATCCCAACATGGACGCATAATGAAGAAAAACTGGCAACTTCAGAGACGTGACCTCCATGAAGGTATGTCAGTGGGTCATCAAGAACATCTATGTGTATAACAGCAACGTTATCTGACAAATCTGAAACCAATTTTGGCATAATCTAAGTCAAGAAGATCACTCAGTCACTCACCATCTTTACTGCTTAATTTTGTATTCAGAGTCGAGTTGAGCCTGGAGCCCATCCCAGGAAACTTAGGGCACGAGGTGGGGTGCCAATCCATCGCAGGGCTCACACACTCACTCACACACACACTGCAGGTAATTTGGGAATGCCAGTTAACCTAATCTGCATGACTTTGGATTGTGGAAGGAAACCGGAGTACCCAGAGTCCCAGAGGGACATGCGATCTCCATGCACACAGAGTCAGGAATAGAACCTAGCTGGGACTCAAACCCGGACTTTGAAGGGGCAAGGCGACAGTGCTAACCACTAATGAACTAGTGAACAATCAGTTCTTAAAGTTGATGCACTAGAAGCAGGAAAATGGGCAGGTGTAAAGGTCTAAGATACTGGGCTAAAAGGAGTGTTCTGGAATGCTCCTGGTATTCAGCGGTTAGTACTAACCAAAAGTCCAAGGAAGAAATATCCGCGAACTGGTGACAGACTCATGGGTGTCCAAGGCTCGTTAATCCTCATGGGAAGCAAAGGCTAGCCCATTTGGTCTGATCCCAGAGAAGACACAATTGGGTGAAAAAGTCATTTGTGGCTTTGATAGAAAGGTTTCAGAATTGGCTCCGAAGCCACAGATTGGTCAGAGTGCCCAGGCTGACTCCTGTCTACTGCTGAAAGTTCCTTTAACAAGGACATATACATTAGTACTGGAACACACAGAGCAATGAAAGAAGGTGGCGTGGTCTGATGGATCACATTTTCTTTTACAACATGTGGATGGCTGGGTTCGTGTTCCTCACTTACAGTATCTGAGCAATGGATGGCTCCAGGTTGCACTATGGGAGGGAGGCATGTCAGTGAAGACATGCAGTACATTTACATGATGTCGTGTTAGTCTGAGTAATTGTGTTAGTGTGGGAGTCGAGATTCTCCGAAACGTATAACCCAAGCAGACACAGAAATCAGCCTGCATGCTTTGCCCAAGCTCCACAACAGCAGAAGCCACTTACAATACGACAGTGTCAGCTGACTTGCACTATAACCACAAGAGATAGTATAAAAATCTATGAAATGTACAGTGCTGTAAAATTGGTCATGTGTTCACCACTTGACATGCTACCACTTTGCCGATTGTTTTGGTCTGTCACCAACCAGGAATACACTCTAACAAGCTGAAAGGGATCATATCACCTATTATACAGGAGTCTGACATACTTCAATAAATCTGACATGCTTGTATAATAGGACAAGAACAGTAGTCCAAACAAATGGCCCAGCGGACATATAACTGTGGCTCACTTTAACCGTGCATGAAAATGAGTTTGATTCTCTGGGCAATGTTCTGCAGAAAAACCCGGGGTCCTGACATTCATCTGGATCTATTACTTTGACACGTAACACCTAACAAAAATTGTTTCAGACCAAGTATTCCCTGATGGCAGCGGCCCCCTTCAACAAAGAAAGCCGCTCTGAAAAATCATTTAGCAATGGTTTGAAAAACATGATAAAGAGTTCAAGGTGTTTACTTGGCCCCCAAATTCCCCAGATCCCAATCTGACAAGCATCTGTGGGATGTACTGGACTAACAAGTCTGATCCATGAACGACCCACCTTGCGACTCAAAGGACTTAAAGGATCTGCTGCTAATGTCTTGGGGGCAGATACGGCAGGACGTTTTTAGAGGTCTTGTGGCATCCATGCCTTGATGGTTCAAAGTTGTTTTGGTGACCTGCACACAATAACATAAGGCAGGTGATTTTATTGTTATGTCTGATCAGTGTATATAAAACCCACGTTGCTTTACTTCATTATACTTTAAACACTCTCACCGAAGATTACTGTAATTACTGAAATATGCTTGTTGCTTATTGAACATGGGGTTTTAAATATAATACATCACTCGTTAAAGTAATTAAAGTAATAATGTAATAAATAAGGTGGCAGGGAGGGTGGCTTAGTGGTTAGCACTGTCACCTTGCACCTCCACGGACCGGGTTCGATTCCCGGCCAGGTTTGATTCCTGCCTCTGAGTTTGTATCTTCTCCCCAAGGACGTGCAGGTTAGGCTAATTACCGTTCCCAAAATCAGCTGTAGTGTGTGCGGCTGGGATACTGTAGGTTCCAGACCCCCCGTCACACCCCATCACCCCCCCCCCCCAATCCCTTTTAAGCAGTATAGCTGATGAGTGTAATCATTAATATATAATCTTTAACTTTTCATTTTTATTGAATGTTAATATGTTGACTTTAGCTAAAAAAAATTGAAATCATAACAATAAAAACTAGCCACTTTTGATGGAGCAGAGTATTGCACTGTAGGCTCTCTGCGCAGGGGCTCCATACTGCTGAATCTGGGGATATTTGACATTTAGAGTGCACCTCCAAACACACACACACACACACACACTGCTCAATGACCCCTGTGTTTCCCCATATCAACCCCCTGGGGGTCTCACCAACCTAGTAGCAACACACACACACACACACACACACACACACACACACACACACACACACACACACACACACACACACACGCACATACACTGTTCTTTAATCCGCAGACACACACGGCCGTACCCATGTAAGCCAACATCCATCCATTTATCCATCTATGCAAAGCTACACTGATGTAGTGATCTATCAGCTCTCCTCTATACTCGTCTTTCTCTCTTTTAAGTGCTGAGTGTTGGAATGTCTGTGTTGTCAAGTGCATTGTATGAAGAGACAAGAGAAGATAAGTGAGAGGTGAGAGCCAGAACTCGCCTCACACCACACACCAGCATGAGATTTACACACTTTGCCTTTCCCAACAATGTATACATTCACATAGGTAACTATAAACATGCGGGTTTATGCGCTCACACACAAACATACACACACGTGTGTGCACGCAGTTTCGGACATGGGCATAAGCCGACCCCTATAATGCGTCTCTGTGTGTTGCTGGGGAAACATATCATTTCAGAGACTTGACCTGTGATCCCCACCTTTCAACCCCACTTTTCCAGACCCTTTAATACCTTCCTGTCTCCATCTGAGCGATGCTGGGTTCATAGGGGGCAAAGGGCAGAAGGAAAGTTCATCCTGCCACTCAGGTCGCTTTGCTAAATAGGTGCTTTGTTATATTTTAACTCGGGGCTAGAGAATGTCTCTTTTTTTTAGTTACAGCATGACGCTTCACTTTTCAGCTTGATGCAGCAGTGCAAGTGTATATGAACATTTCTGAATGCTTTTCGCCCAGGCTCATGGATACGCGCAATGTTCACCAGATATCGTTAACGCCAATGCAGACTACAGAGACACACCACTGATGTGTCTCTATGATTTTTTTGAAGCTGTGATTAACTCTGATCTTAATAAAGATATGTAAATGGTTCAACTCGAATTGAGCGAGTATGAGATGTTCACAATGTGTGTTTGAGATGCATACAAGGAAAACGGCATACATGTGAGGTGTTTGAGGGATCTTGTTAGCAGAAGGTCTGCGAGGGACTGTATAGCAGTGTACAAATATAGCAGTGTGAAAACTGCTTTAGCAGGAACTGTGTGACAGAGAGCATTAGGGATCAGAGTATATCAAAGGGAAACCTCTGATTCTGAAAAATGTGTCCAATGTGAATAGGCCAAAATGTGCAATTCTTAAAATTACCACTAGGAGCTCATAAAGTGAGTCAATCCCTATAGGCCCCATGTTAAAATGTTACAACAGAAATACACAGTTTTGATCTCCATAGGTGTACAGGGGTGATTGTTTATTTTTTTCATGTAACTCATAATTAAGCCATAACATTATTTATAATTAGTGCCGATCTCAGTGACAGCTGCATTGCAGGTGCCACACCACTAGCTGTCAACGATGCATTACTTTAGCTACACAGCTAACTGGAGTTTAGCTTACCGCAAGAAATGTAGGAGTTGACACGGGATGACATGTGACGTAAGGAGTTCAATCAACCACAAAGCAACATGATTGTTAAGGTTAAATGTACATGAGCCACCTTAGCATTTTTGCTAAGCTAATGCTAAGCTAGCTTGTGGTAACTGAGCTAAGTAGCACGTGTTCCAGCCAACACCTGGGCTCTGTTCATTCTGAGAGATCACATTAGAGCTTTTTTATTTGGAGTCCTTTTAGCTTTATGTAGCATGTGTAAGAGACCTTAGAACAGATTTAAAAAAAAATCACAGTGGGTTTTCTAGAGTTAGATTCTAAGCAACAAAGTGCAAAGGACTATCAGGGAGTGATGGCTAATGTGCTTGTTTGTTGGTTTGGGGATCTGTGGATCTGGGTTCGAGCCCTGCTGTTGGTCGTTACCACACCTCCATACTACCCAGCCACTGCATGCAGTGCTGGTCAAAAGCACGGATAACCTTTTACAAAATAAGTTACACTATGAAATTCTTCATCATACACCACAGTTCATTCAGGAGATAGGGGTAGCTTGGTGGTTAAGGTGTTGGGCTGCTGGTTCGACCAAAAATACAGCCCGGGTGCCACTGTTGGACCTTTGAGGAACGTCCTTCATCCCGAGTGCTCAGATACAATCAGGTAACGAGCTGGCAACCTGACCCCGTAAGTAACTGCCACAGAAACAACAGCTATACCTCCAGGGCGAGGTGAATCCTTCGCCAGATGTGCTGGGTGGCCATAGACGGACCCTTTCTCAGTTCATTTTTTAATGCGTTGAATATACATAATCTACTGTATAGTTTCACAGCAGTCTGGTGAACTGATTTACTCTTGACACATAGCTGAGGCTGGGTAATATTCTGATTAAAAGAAAAAAGTTCAAGCTATCAGTTGCGAGGTTTGGAAAAGAAAGAGAAGTACAGTATATGAAAAGGTATGCAGCTGTGTTATCTCTTTATGAGTATAATACCGTACATACTGTATAATCCAATGAATTATCAAAACACTTCAGTTTGAGTTGCTGGCATACACAATATATCAGATAGATCTTCACACAGTTGCCTGCAGCAACACTCTTAGAACCTGACTAGCACATTAGTATGCTAGTTATTACACTAGAGCTTTAGTAAAGTGTGTAAGTGAGTAGTAAAGAGTGAGATCCTATTAGCTTTCGCAAAGCGTATAAGGGCTCCCATTATCTTTAACAGAAAAGTGTGTGAGGGATCCGATAAACTTTAGCAAACTTACAAAAGAAAGTGTGAAGCATTCTGGAAACAAGAAGCCTTAGTCATTAGGTATCATCATGCTGGTGTTATGACAGCCTGAATGCACCTCCATCTTCCTCGTCGTGCTCTACTGGACATCACCTGCATACACACAACTTTTTTTTTCTTTTTTTTTTTCTTTCCAGCTTGATGTACACACTATTTTTTTCCCTAAGTATAAATTGTTTTTAGCTTTAAGGGGGGAACAAGAGAATTTGGAGATTTGTACTCAACATTTGGCAGACAGTGTGTGTTCTACTCATGCCAACCCGTTTTTATGAGTTTGCTGCTAGCGCTGCATTTCATTATCACACACAAAGACACACGAGACACTCACACATACATATACTCTCTCATCATCTCTTTCTCTCTCGTTCTCATACATTGTTCATAGTTACCTTCTTTTAACCTCAACAGCTCAGATTATCTCTATGATTCCACCCAGGTTTTGTCAGGGCTTCAGGAAGTCTGTGTGTGAGTATGTGTGTGTCTTCCTCTTTATCATCCTGAACGCTCTGTTGTGTCTCTAAAACACTTTCTTTCAGATCTCAGAGATAAAAGCACCTCTCTCTCTCTCTCTCTCTCTCTCTCTCTCTCTTCCACCCCTCTCTGTACCTTTGGCTATCTACGGCTCTTGTTTAATACTCGGAGCGCATTAAAACATGCCCACGGAGCTTTCGGCCCCTATAAAGATTCCTGAGTGATGACACGGCTCGTAATCCAGACATTAGGGAAGTGGAAGCTAGCACTTCATTCCTCAGGATCAAACGCTGCGGGATGTGTAGCTGCTTGCCACCAAACTCGGCGGCTTTTAGTGCGTCTGTGTGGGAGACGACGGTGAGTTTAGGGAACAGAAAGAAGAAGTACCTGTTGTCAGACATGAGTGATGAGGATGTGAGAATGAGAGAGAGAAAGGGAGAGAGAGAGAGATTTTCAGTACAGGTAGTGAAAAGACTACTACCTAAACACACACACACACACACACACACACACGCACACACACACACACACACACACACACACACACACACACACACACTCCATTGGGTTTTGCTAGCTGACACACGCGTGTGATTTATGGTCTTCTTATACAATAGGAGAAAGAACGAGGGAAAAGGGGGGAGATGAGGAAAATGTAAAAAAAAAAAAAGACGGACAATGTGCCAGAGAAGGTGTGTATTTATCCTGCAGTTAATGGATAATGGTTCAGTAATTATACTTCAGGTGAACACAAAAGGTTTTACAGACACACAAGAAGTAAATACACACCCACAGTTTTATGATCAGAAGTGTGCACCGGAAGGTGCAGCCGTTATCATGCCTTCTATCCGTTTTCTATCCGTCCTTTGCAGGCTACAAATTAGAAACGACTGTTGCAAAAAAACAACAACATTTTTTTGCAAAGAGGTCAGATGCTCAGTCTGAAGTTGGACTGTCCCAGAGAACCACAGATAGAAACCTTTAGAAGAAATCCCCCCTTTCTCTTTCTAGTGTTGTTTAACATAAAGAAAACCATCAGAGGAGTCCTGAGCTGGTTGACCCGGGCCTCCTGAAAGAAGTCTCGGTGCTGTTTGAAGATCTGTTGACAAGAACAACCGTCTCACTCGCTGTCTAGACCAGTTATTGCTCTTAAAGCTGCTAAAGTAAAGTCAACAATAATGTATTAACAGCTAAACCGTACTCGCTCATGAATTTGGTGCATACTATTTATTATAAAGCTACGATGATCTGTTTACTCCTTGCATGTGTGTGTAGAGTGGGGGATCCCCACAAACATCCCCACAATGATAGGAATATATGTTAGGACAGTTATCACTTTGTCTGGTCCTTTATGTATCTTTTACACAAATACTTTAATAAAAAAAATAATAAAGTATGAAAGCAGTGTAACAAGGGTTAAGGTTAGAGTTAGATTGGGAATAAAGGAGGGAAAAGAAAACTGAGGGAAGAAAAAAAGGGTGAAATGTAAATGAAAGGAAGGAGAGGAAATTAAATAAATGGTAAAAGGAAAACAGCAAAATGGAAGAGAAAGGAAAAAGCAAAGGAAATTGATGGAAGGCAACAAGCAAGGAAAGAACAAAAAGGGTGAAAGGAAGGAAGGAAGGAAGGGATGAAAAGGGAAGGGAGGAGGGAAGGACATGTAAGGAAAAGAAATTAAGGAATCAAATAAATAATTAAAGAAGTAAAGGGAAATGTTAACAAAGGAAGTGAGAAAAGAAACAGGAAAAAGGAAGGAAGGAAGGAAGGAAGAAAAAAATAAGGTTTGAAGGAAAGGAAAGGAAGAAGACAAGAATTGGTGGAATATAGGAAGAAGGAAGAAAAAAGAGAAAAGAAATGAAAAAGTAAGGAAGCCAGAAGGGGAAGAAAAGTAAATGATAGGTAGGAGGTAAGTAAGGTATAGGACAATTGAAGTAAGAAAGGGAAAAGGAAGGAAGGAAACAAGGAAGAAAAGAAGAAAATAGGTAGAAAAAGGGAAGACAAAAGAAGGAAGGAAAGAAGCAGGAACAGAATAGAAAAAGACGTAAACAAAAGCAAGGGAAAGTAAGAACACAAGAAAGAGTAAATCAGTTTATTTAAATGGGTGAAATAAAGTCACGTGACTAGTTCCAAATGTTTATCTGCAGTGTTTTACTGTACATGCACAAGGGCAGAGCTGCATTCTCACATTCACGCTGATGAACTAGGAATTAAGTTTTTTTCAAAAGCTATAAACACATGACATCTGAGGTTGTATGCTAAGTGTATCTGTGTGTGCATGTATTGTGGTCCTGCACAATTTGTGCATATGTGTGAAGCAGTAAAAGCATACAAAAAAAAAGTAAAAATACAAATATATACGAGACGAACTGAGGGATCCAGGGTGCTTTGATTTGCTCTGCTTGTGTCCTTGAGCTTCTGTTAAGTCTGTGACATGTTAGCTTAAGGAATAAAGTGGATCACCGACACGATCATTAGTGGTTCTGTTTCACTTGTTTTTAATGAAAATCCAATATAATTCGACTTAAGGATAGCAAATTTGGATAGTAATGGACATAAGGATGCTGTAATTTTATCTTTTCTCTATCGTTAATGCAGATGTCAATCAACATGGAGTCGATGTGCAGCTGAGCGATATTCCTCTTGTTCAGAGCGTATTGAGTTTCAGCGCATCATCAGGATGCGAGTGTGCATGAGCGATGGAGGAAAACGGGTATCTCGTGGTACACAGGTCAATAGGGACACACCGTACTGCCGATGCAGCATTTTTTTCTAGTGCAGTAAAAGCTAGTGAGAAAAAGACAGAGAGAAAGAGAGAGATGGGTGTGTTCAGGGGGGTGGGTGCAATACAAGCTGACTGCGGCAAAAGTGCAAAACAGAATTCTGCTGACTGTCTGCACCATACAACAACCTCCACAGAGTGACCTGGCCTGCAATAAAACACTTTTTATTCATTTTGTTTTAAATCATGAAAGAGAGTCATGTGAGACGACAAGTTCGCTACATCTCTTTAAAAAGCTTCTCCAGATATTAGAATAATTATCAGTCCACAGCCAGGTCACAATACAGCTGGCTCCATGAGAGAAGATATGATATGATAAATGCACTGAAAATGAGAGAAAACACAAGAAAGATGACTAAAATAGTAGGAAAAAAACAGCGATGGTCAAGCTTGCACAAAACACCATGGTGTGATCAGCATCATCTGCACCAGGCTCCCTGACCTGGACTCAATCTACAGCAAGTGGTACTGGACCAAAGCCAGGAAGATAGTGAAGGACCTCAGCCACCCTGACAATGGACTGTTCTCCCTGTTGTGATCAGGAAAGTGCTTCCACTCCCTGAAGGCCAACACAGAAAGGACCAAACTGAATGGACTTGCCTTTGTTTCCTTCACACTTGTGTTGGAGCACAATACTCACCACATTGCACACTTTGCACTACTTCACATATGCTGCACGTCTCTTGCTTCAAATTCAAGAGGACTAATGCACACCGTAATTTTTTTTTTTTTTTTTTTACAAAAACATGGACAATGACAATGCTGACCCACATGTAATCACCTTATTCCTTCCTCATGTTCCACTCGTACAGTCATACCTACATGCCAGATCTTATCATATTTCCCCTCCTACACATTCTGCACATTCACATTCTAAACATCCTGTTTGACTTGCATTTCATTTGTATGTTTTATTATTTTTTCTATTGAAATTTTTGTAAATTATAATTTTGTGCACTTAAATAAAAAAAAAAATAAAAAAAACTCTCAGTGCAATTTTTTTGTTACAGTAAAATCCTTCTATCTTTCTGAGCCTTAATAAGAGAGAGAGAGGAAACAGGAAGTGTAGAGTGACTATATCAGTTAAACCTACTGTAATAGTGTGTGTGTGTGTGTGAGAGAGAGAGCTCACACCAATCATGTCATTTTTCATACAAAATAAACAGCATTAATGCTTTATTATCTTCATGTCAAATTTGTTATAGCTACAAGCATTGAGCTAGCAACTTAACCTGCGTTAGCTAGCTAATGCTACCTAGTATGCTAGCTTCTTCTCTACCTTTGTTTAAGTACATCAACAAACGAAAGAAAGAATGGAGACTAAATATAATCAATTAGCATTCATTACTTACCTTGTCTATTATTTCGTTTTTTCTGCTAATTCATGATCTTCTCATGCTAGCTAACAATTCAAGAACTTTCTTTGTCAAGGTTTGCTTTTTTTCATATCTTTATTTGCATATAGATTTATGGAGATCTCTGGTGATATGTGTTCACCATGTGACCACTTATAGCAAAAATCTGACTAGCAACATTAAAGATTTAAGCTGAGGTTTAGCCATTATAGCTTTTGAATGTCAGTAGTTATCATGGTAACCCCATTTAGGATTTGTTTATTATTTATTGTGTGACAATTAGCTTCTTTCATTCACCCTCTTTCTCTTCCTAAACATTGTTTAGTTCACTATAAACTCCTTTTGAGTCTTAGATATAATCTCGCCGTCTCACCAATATACTGCATTTTAGTTAATGGGAATCTAAAATGCAGCAAAATTTGATGACAGGGTGGACTTTTTGTTTTGTTATTGCTAAAGTTAGCATTTAATGAGCACATGGTGGACCTTCATGGTGGACACATACAAAATGTTATTATATCATATATTAATATTATTATTATTATTATTATTATTATCATGAAGATGATGATGATGAAAAAGTTTAATAAAATATTAAAATGACTTGTTTTATTAAATTAAGGACAGAAAACAGGACAATAAGAACATATAAAAAGTGTTTACATTTTAGCACTCAATGAAGTTGGCAGAGCAGCAGTGTGTCGGACAGGACAAAATCACAAAGCAAATGGTATAAAATGAGGGAAACTTATAATTGTACTGATATGTGTCTAAAAGTTTAAAACAGAACGCACTTTATAGTGATATTAATGGGTTTACATTAATGGAGGTGAAGATGAAGTATACTATGGATATGAAAAATGACTGAGCTGTGACACGACCATGCCCTCTTTCTCATACACCAACATTCATATCCATGTACTAAGACAAAAAACTATACAGACAAAAAAAATCCATATTGCAATTCCAAAAATTCATTTTGTTAATAAATTCACACAAGGGAAGCGCATAAAGCGACGCACCCATCATGCATAGTGTACAAGCCTCTGGAGGCAGTGTTATACTCTGGGGTTGCTTCAGTTGCTCAGGTCTGGACTCAGCAACATTATGTGCCAATAAAATGAAGTCAGCTGACGACCTGAATGTACTGAATGGCCAGGTTATCACATCTATGGAGTTTTTCTTCCCTGATGGCTCAGCCATATTCCAGGTCTTAAATTATGAAAAGTGGTTTCATAACGAAGAAACGAGGAATCATTTTCACACATGAACTGGCCATCACACTGTGTGCTGTAAATTACATATTTTTTTATTTCTCAGTTTTCATGTCTTTATTGTTGTTCTTTAATGTAGAAAAGGAAATAATAAAGAAAAGCCAATTCAGTCAGAAGGTTTGTCCAAACTGCTGACTGATACAGGGAAGGAGGAGAAGCTTGGAGGTGATGCTCGTGTTCCTGTAATATTTTATGACCACTCTGAAGGTAAGCCACTCTCCACCAGGTTGCCATTGTTGGGCCCTTGAGCAAGGCCCTTAACTCTATCTGCTCCAGGGGCGCTGTATCATGGCTGTCCCTTCGCTCTGACCCCAGTCACGCTGGGATATGAAGAAAGAATTACACACGGCAGTAATGCATACGTGATTAAAAATAAAAAGTTTTAACTTAACTTAAATGCTTAGTAGCAGCTGGTTAATATAACACACATGCAGAACGGTTGACCTGTCAAATAATGTGTTCTGCACAGTAATTGTGCTGTAATGAGGTTTTAAAGAAAAATAAAGTTTATGATTCCTCCACACTGCAGATGTTAAACGCATGTATTAGATTTCCTTGAATATATTGCATTGGTTGCCACCTGCAATGCCGAGAAACAGGATTACCCACCTCGGATCATGCATTTTTCCAATTGTTACATCTAGACGTAAGCTTTACAGCCAAGCACAGTCATGTGAAACTATGTTAGCTTGTAAGGTAGGGATACAGGTTTATGAATATATCACAGTTTGTTTGTTTATTTTGTCCTTTACTTTCTCCATTTATTGTATAGAGTGAAGTGATGTGTTTCTTTAGAAGTGTGGTTCAATATGAGCTATAACGTTTAAGACACACATAAACACAGAGGACAGTGCTAATGAGATCTGATAACAGTGTATCTGAGGAAACAGATCTGATAACAGTGTATCTGAGGAAGTGCTAAATGAAGTCTGGAGCTGTAAATACCACAATGCCTGGTATTAAAATCCTTGAAATTAAAGAAAGAACCTTCACTCGAAGCTCAAACAGGATGTCAATGCCAGCTTCAGCTCCTAACCTCAGTCAAAATCAGTATAGACAAACAAAGGGTGAGAAGATAAAAAGAAGGAATGAAGCCAATAGAACCACATGCTCTGCATTTTTCTCTCTTGGTCTCGAACACCATCACCAGCCTGAGCACACCAAGCCATAAAACTATTGCTTTTAAAGTTCGGAGTCACACCTTGTGTTACACGGCAAACGGAATGTAACCTTCAGAAACCTTGTAAAGCTACAAGCCTCTGTCTTCAGCATGCACTTAATCTTTACGAGCGTTCCGGTCCACACCTTTGCTAAGCGATTTCACCCCGCTTACTAGAGACAGATGAACACTTGTCTGTCTGTCTGTCTGTCTGTCAATTATTAGGGCCCAAGCATTATAACGTGCACAGGACCCTCTTGTTTTTCTAAGGATTTATTAATTTTTTTCCACCCTTTTGGATATCTTGGGGGTCTTAACATGCTCAAAAACTCATGAAACTTGGCAGACTGGTTGGAATCTGCTGCCATTCGAATGCCTGGGAGTCTGGGCCACGGGCGTAGCTCGGGGGCCCTCAGAAGAGATTTTGCTCCATAACTCATA
>QNUK01000019.1:3590000-3622500 GCA_013621035.1 Clarias magur | reverse complement strand
AGATAAAGTCACTGTCAAAATTTAAATTACAGTCGTGTATATATGTCCTTGGTTGTGCCCTGTGAGGGACTGACCTCGTATCCAGTGTGTATCCTCAGACACACCTCATGTGACCCGGTATAAAATAAGCCATATAAAAAGTGAGTGAGTGAGTGAATGAGAGTGTTTTACCTTACACCACTGTACAGCACAAAGACACTGCACAGGCAGAGAAGTACATGCAGCACAGTATGAGGAATTACAGGGCAGTTCACCTATACCTCCTGATGTTCATGTCTGTCAGGCCACATATTGGCAGTAAGATCATAACACAGACCTGGAAATACTTTTATTAAGTGTCTTATCTTATACAGCAAACGGTGCTGGACCAAGGCCAGGAAGATCATGAAGGACCTCAGCCATTCCAGCAATGGACTGTTCTCTCTGTTGAGGTCAGGAAAGTGCTTCCGCTCCCTGAAGGCCAACACAGAGAGACTGAGGAGGAGCTTCTTCCCGCAGGCGATACGGTCTCAATCAGTACACCACACAGTACTGATCCATTTTGCACATCCACACATGTTTCTGCACTCACTCTGGACATTCAGGTCATTCAGGTCATTCGCTCACTAGTCCTCACTGAACACCTGCTCACTCATGGACATTATGCACATTAGTCACTTTAAATATGCACACAAGCCACTTTAACATGTCGCTTTACTGCATATTTGCACACCCTTGGACATTCCGTTCCTTATGTTCACTCCATTTCAATATTCAATATTTTCTATTTGTACAGTTCTTCTCACTTCTTTTTCCTCATATCTTCCTTTAATATATATTTGCACTCTTAGTCAAATTTTACCTACTTATATATTTTTTCTCAAATTTACTTTGATTCAAATATTTATTTCCTTTATATATATTCTTTCTTATTCCTTCTTAGAGAAGCAACCTTTTTTTTTCTTTTTTTTTTCTTCTTTTTTCTTTCTTGTTCTAAGGTCAGGGCAGTTGCCTAAGCATTTCACTGCATATCGTACTGTGTATGATTTGTGTACGTGACAAATAAAATTTGAATTTGAATTTATCACTATAAGATATTTAGGAGACCATAGATCATAAGTTGATCAAATGTTTTAAACATGACTCATCACAAGGGAAGACCAGATTTGCATAAGAGCATTAGATCATTTCAGAACAAATTTAAAGGAAAAGAAATCTAATAGAAATGTAGAGAAAATACACTTGACAGGTTGAACCATTTTACATGTAATCACATGACATTTACAGTACCAAGATCTAACACCTTGATGTTTTGTGTGGTAAGGCTGTTTAAAAGAGAGCAAGTAAATTTTGATCAACATGACATTAGCTACTGATAATGTATGAAAGAGCAGAGAGTTACACCCAGTAAAAATGACACTAAGCAAGCAATGGAATATTCTTGAATCTAGATTAATTAATTAATCTGTAATTTTTTAAAATAAGTTTGAACCAAACCAAATATAAGATTAACAAATTTATTTCTAGTCAAATATTTCTAAAGTTGTAAGCAAAAAAGAAATCTTGAGAACTTTGCTTCTTTCAGAAACGTTTGCTTAAAGCTTATAAAATAAAAATGTATTATAAAATAAGCTTAATTATGTATTTTTGTTTGTTTGTTGTAATTTTATTTTAAGAAATTTTTGATAAATATAACTATATTCAAAATATTTTCACTTTTCTTTTTTTTCTTTCTTTTTTTTTTTGCATTGTATGAATGTGCATGAATTTGTTCAAAACAATGACAAATTGCTTTTATGATGTGCACAAGTGATTAGACGATGTAGGGGTTGGACCAGTAGTTTTAAAAATTTTAATATACCAAAGTGAAGGAGTAAAAATGCGGGGAAAAAGTACAAATTTGAGAGGACAAGTGGTATATTTTTCCAGTTTTTGTGCTTTAATCAAGCCGATTAGATTTTTCTCCCTAATGTGACCTCATATACGAAGAATCACCTCCCCTGGCCTGTTGTTTGTCTCTGCTGTTCTGTGTAATTTACATAAACACTGAAATGGCACATTTTGGAGGATTGAAAGCGAGCGAGTGTGAGGTATGAAATGGTGTTATCTGAGGGCTATTTCAGCTGGAGCATTAATACACACGCTTTTGGGAAACGCTCTGATACCTGTGTTAACTTGTTAAAGAAATAGTAAAATATGGGACCTTAAAACCAAAAAAAAAAAAAAAACATAAAAAAATTGAAACCTTTGAAGTCTGAAAAAAGTTGCATAAAAAGTATGACTTCCTGTCTTTGTCTTCATTCGTAGCCCCATGTCTTGTGAAAAACAGGCTATCTGTTCCAAACTGTCAATCATGCTCAAGCACTGGAAATACTAGGTGTGTGTGTGCATGTGTATGTGTGTGTGTATGTGTGTGTGTGTGTGTGTGTGTGTGTGAGAGAGAGAGAGAGAGAGAGAGAGAGAGAGAGAGAGTAGTGGGAGGTTCCCTATGTTGTTCTTGGGCACTGGAGGTTTTCGAGGAGTCCTGCGGTCTGGAAGAAAGAAGCTTATATCCCTGTGATCTGTCAGGCAGAAAGATAGAGACGGTGAGAGAGAAAGACAGAGAGAGAGATAGAGGGATAGAAACAGACAGTGTAGTTTACAGAGAAGGAGAGGGGAAAAAAGGGTGACAGATAGCTTGCTGCGTGGGCGACAGTAGGGCACAGAGATGAGCACTTCATGCCAGGGAATACGATCGAGAGAGAGAAGAGGATAACAGGAGAGATGGAGAAAGAGGGACGAGGATCGGGCGCAGGGGGCCACCACCCCACGGATTGAGACGTATCCCACATTGCCCCGCTCTCCACGGGCGCAGCGGGGACTTGAAGTGGCGCTGGCCCTGGCACAAAAGAGCTGTGGAAAGGGGCGCCAGACGCTGCATGGCACGGTTGCTCGGAAACGGGCAGTCGGGGGTTGGCACGCCGGTTCTGTGTCTGCAAACATGCACACATAGAATCAGAGATGTTGCCGTTTGATCCTCGCTGGAGGAGAGCAATCAACTCTTGACTCACACACTCCTGACACTCACTTGCTCTCTCTCTCACACACACACACACACACACACACACACACACGCGCGCGGGCACACACACATAGAGCAAGCTTGTATGCTTTTTTTTTGTTGCTTTTTTTTATTGTGTGTGTTTTCCATTACGGTCATGTCAGAGAAGATTGCTCTGTAAATGATGTGGTCACAACGATTAGTCCTTTGTGTGTGTGTGTGTGTGTGTGTGTGTGTGTGTGTGTGTGTGTGTGTGTGTGTGTGTGTGTGTGTGTATGTGTGTGTGTGTGTGTGTTTGTGTGTGCAGGAAAGACTGGCCCTCAGAGTCACTCAGCAGTGAGAATCTTTTCTCATACTTTCCAGCTCAAGCCTCCTCCTCCTCTTCTTCCTCTTCCTCCTCCTCCTCCTCCTTCTTTACCTCATTCTCTGTCAGTCTTCGCCTGGTGTAATCAGCTCAGGCTCGTTTTCTGCTCGCCTGTGGCTTTAATGGTTGGGATCTGAACTATGTAGAGATAAAAGGCCACGTGTGTGGGGGAAAAAAAAAAGAAGAAAAAAAAGTCAGCCCCGCATCGAATTCAGTCCCATTTCCTCTTTGAAACGGAGGCTGAAACCAGACGGAAACCGTATACCTCCGCTCACTTCAAGCTTCTCAGAGTCTGACATTTCTGACTCCTACATACCTAAAAACATTAACTCAGAGATTTATATGAATGCACTCGTGTCAGACGGTGGACATTGCACATAGACTAATAATAAAAAAAATAATAATAATAACAATAACAACAACAACAATAATAATAATAATTTTTCTGTAAAGAGGTTTACCATTTACCAAATATCAAAGGAGTCTCCAGATGTCAGAGGTAAAGCGTCACGGTAGTGCCGGACCCCATTTCCCATCAGCCCCAGCACCTCACACGCCTCTCATCACTTTCTTCTGCTTCGTTACTTCCTGTTTATTTAAGTTCCAGGTTTCATTGTTTCCTCAGCCCCTGTTGTGCACGATGTTCGTCATCTCGCGTTACCGTGTCTTGCTCGGAGCCTCTCTGTTTGTTGCCCCGTACCATGGGTTCACGCCTTTTGAACGCGCTCTTCTTTGTTTGGAGTCGCTCTTCCTGCCTTCACCTCCTGAGTCGTGACAGAACGGTGTAACTTGTTAAAAGATGTTTTCCTTCAAGACCCAGGGGACAGAGAGAGAGAAAAAAAATCTCACCAATAAATTAACAAATCAGTTACTGAGCTTGGGAACTGATGTCTCTTGAAAACATCCCATAATATAATGATAACTACGACTTGATTATTTTATTTGAAAATGCATTCTTGTTTAAGGAAATAAGAAGTGAAATCAGTGTGACTTAAGCAGAAGAGAATCCCTGTTGTTATTGGAAACTTCAGTTCAGCTTGATGTCTGGTCATATCAAGACACACCATATATTTTTTTATTTTATCAAAAACTAAAACATTTCAGGGAGATATTTTTTGGCAGATGCATGATAATCCAGGCAAATGATGCAAACCTCTGTAACTACACTGTATGTCTCTCTCAGTCTGCGGCATGCTGTTTACTCCTTGTAAAATATTTACGGAGCCAAAAAAACATATTTAATAATTTTTTTTTAAAAGTAATTTTATCTCATAAAACCCTGAGGGACTCTGTAGAGTTCATTCTACATCATATTTTGCTGCTTTAGTGCTCCGCCCATAAATCCATGCTACTACTCCCTGAGACTTGTGGATACATGTTTAATATTATTATTATTATTATTATTATTTTCATCTTTTGTGTTTTATTGTCCATTTTATTTGCAGAAGTAATTTAACAGTCAACTGTCAGATTGATGGACAACATTCAAAACACATGTCAGAAAATGCTACCAGTGTTAAAGCAATAGGGATTATATTCCGATCATGTTAGAAACAACATGTCAGAAAGTGCTACTGTCAGAAAGTACGCTAGTAAACATTACCTCGGATAAAACTGCACTAATATTTTTTTTTTTGCAGTGGTACCACCATTCAGAACTATTGAGGGAAGATTGAGAAATTACCATGTCCTAATATAAAACTTTGCCTCTTGTAGAAAATACTGGCAGGGTAGGACAAAATGATAGAACAGTCTTTGCTTAAAAGCACAAATTACGTCGCTCAATCATAACAGAGAAAGCAGGATTTTGTAACATTGCACAGAAACTGTTTTGTAATTGCAAATTTTATTATTATTATTATTATTGTTGTTGTTGTTGTTGTTCTTTCAATAATCAGTATCATCATTATTTATCACTTAATTATACATTATGTAACTGTGATTTAGACTAACACTGCGATTTAATAATTAACTAAGATGTGTCAAATACGTCTGAAAACATCCTGAAATCACATCCTCCAGCTGTAGGTTCTGGACTGAATGATGCAGGATTTTATAGTTAGAGTAAACTATACTATTAATTAAAGAATGTATTGTGTCATCAGAGAGCAATCACGCTTCCCAAACAACCCACGTTTATCTGTCACTCATCTGGTGTCTGGAATGAGGAGGAGTATAAAGTCATTTATCAGAGCAAGTGGAGTCATTAATCATCTGTAGGCTCATCATCATCATCATCATCATCATCATCATCACTGCGCTAAACGCTGACTTGATGCTGATGTATTTATAATGTTTATTATCTCATATTTGTGAGATGATCTCTTTGTGCATGAGTATGTAAGAGAGAGAGAGAGAGAGAGAGAGAGAGAGAGAGCAAACCTTTTTATTTGTTTTAAAAGACTTCCATTGTCTAGTTCATTTGTTTGTATAGGTTATGAAAAGACTACAATCTACACACACATGTGCACACACACTCCACACGGCAAGCTGAAAGAGAGAGAAAGAGAGAGAGTGTGTAAGGATTTGTAAATATTAGCATAAAGCTCTAAATTTGGCCACACAGACAGACCCACAGACAGACAGACTCGCAGACAGACTCTCAGGCAGGCAGGCAGGCAGTTGGGTGGTAGCTCTGCACTCATCCAAGAAGAAAAAGATGAATAAATGATGAGGGGATGAAAGGCACAGTGGAGTCAGGCGGCTTGCTCTTTTAAACCATGCAGAGTCATTGACTCATCCAATTACCACATTAGCCACACACACACACACACACACACACACACACACACACACACACACACACACACACACACACACACACACACACACACACACACACACCTCTCCACCTCTCAGACTCAGATCACACCAACCGCAGGGTGCCAAATAGGACGCCAGGGGGTCACAGACGGTGTGTGTGTGTGTATGTGTGTGTGTGTGTGTGTGTGTGTGTGTGTGTGTGTGTGTGTGTGTGTGTGTGTATATGTTTGTATGTTTGTGAAGTAGTGAACTTTAAGGAAGTTTAAGGAATGAGCTAAAATAAGTTTTTTTCCAATGATGATCCGGTAAATATCTTATATTGTTCTTTTCTTCCTTATAGATAGATAGATAAACAGACAGACAGACAGACAGACAGACAGACAGACCCTCTCAGGCAGTTTAGTAAGTTATGTAACTCCAGATTTGCATGTGAAGGGAAGACTGTTCGTTTTTCTTCACATTGGTATGAAGAGAGCCTGTCGTTTTCTCTCTCTCTTTCTCTCCTTCTCTTTTTCTTTCTCTCCCCCTCTCCGCTGTTTTGTCCCAAACTAGGGATCGCACCGCCTTAGATGGAGGGATGCTGAGAGACTGACAGGAGCAGAAAACATGAAAGGCTTTAAGTGAGAATTCATTAATAATTCACAGCAGTCAGTGTGCCACATCGCATCTTATGACAAACCTGTTTAGAATATGAAAAGTATGAAGAAAAAAAAAATCACTGATGCCTTTCTGACATGTGGGGCTCAGTTCAACACACACACACACACACACACACACACACACACACACACACACACACACACACACACACACACACACACACACACACACACACACACACACACACACACACACACACACACACACACACACACACACACACACACACACACACACACACACACACACACACACAAACATTTACAATCTTCATATTCATTATTATAAATAATCATGGGGAGCACACACACACACACACACACACACACACACACACACACACACACACACACACACACAAATCCCAGTGCATTCCGATACAGGCCTACACCTGTTGTACCATGCAGGCTTCCTTCTCAAGTGGGGCGAATTTAGATAAAACATTCCCTCACACACACACACACACACACACACACACACACACACACACACACACACACACACACACACACACACACACACACAAACCACGGTGGTCAAACAATGCATGTCATGCATTCATTAATCCTCTGTGCAGCTTTTCACCTCCTGAGCTGCAACAACTGCCCCACGCTGTAAAGCAGGAAAAGTACAAAGGGTTAAACATCCTGTACAAATACTCATAAAACAATTCGCATTCGGATAATTCAGATTAAACATCGCATGATTTGGTTGTGTATTGTTGGGGGTTTTACAGTTCTTAACAAACTTCCAGTCACTTCAGAAGTTTCCTTAGTTGTTATCTTTGCTTGATGCAAACAGGGTGAATAATTTGACCCTAATGAAATGAAATGAAACTTTTTATCTATTTATTTATTTATTTATTACCCCAGTCAGTGTATAAATCTGTGATTGACCTTCCAGGCAGAGCTACTGCTATCTGAGCTGCTCTTACAGAGATTTATTCAAGCAGTCAGCGTGCAAATGATTGAATTCACTGCATGCAGTATTTCATCAAAACATCTAACGTAAATGTTTTGAAAACTGTTAAAGCAAAGTTTCAGCTTTGTAAAAAGAAGATATGCAAATGAGTGTCATTTAACAGAAGAATAAATTAAAATGATGAATTGAGCCGTAGATGATCTAAACACAATTAAGGTATCTGTCTCACACTGATAACAATGCTATCGCTATGCTATATATTTTACCTTCGTAAAATATCGTCGCTATGTCTTTGTACACATTATGTTGTAATCATGTTTGCTTTCTATAACAGATTTAGAACATAAGATGAAAGCTGCAGTGTGTTAGGAGTGTGAGTGTGAGTGTACGTGCAGCATTCAACTCACATGCGTACATATGGTTTAGATAACGTAATATAGAGCTGCGGCATTTGCCTTATTGTGCTTGTGTGTGTGTCTGTGTGTGCGGGCGTGCATATGTCTTTCAGGAGGAGATCAAACGGCTCTTCAGAATGACCAGTCAGGCTCCAGAATGACACAAAGAAGGCAGGAGTAGAAGAAAGAGTCTGTGGAAAGAAGAGAAGATTTTTATCCTGTTTTCCTCCTGCACTTTTGTCCTGGGTGAAACAGCGAGAGCAGGACTTGAGCTTCGAAAAGACTTCTGGTCAGATCTTTTTTTAAGTAAATGGTAATCAGTTGGGCTCACGCACACCGGGGTTTTAAAGAAACAAAGTGGTGCTGTGGCCGTTTGACTCGCGCTGAGGAGAAACCAGAGGTCTAAAGTTCACAAAGCCTCCTGAAGCGAAATAATAAACAGCAGATTATTTAAGCTCAGGGGTTTAAAATGGAGACGGCGCTGACACGATAATCAGGACCGTTATTGGATCGGTAGGAAACCATATCGGATATCGGATCCTGTAACGAAGATCAAAGATCGAAAATGCGTTTACATTTTTTTTTTTATAATGTTAACAATAAAAAGACTGGAACATTGTTCTTTTACTGTGGATTTTATTTTATTTCTAATTAATTTTATCATATTTAATACAATACTAGTCAAATGTCTGAACACAAGTTTAGATTTATTTTCTACATTGTAGAACAAAAAGGGATTTTATTATAATTTATTATAATGAAATAACAACAACAACAACAAAATATTTTTCAAATAAAATATTCAAATAAAAATATTTTAAAGAATTACTTGTGTGTAACTACAGAGTGTGTGTACAGGATATGCAGTTCTAGGAAAACTATCAGTGACTTGTGTGGGTTGATGAGGCCAGAAGCTGATAAAGCAGTAACACAATAAAACATTATGCAGTGTTTAATTCCTCTCATACAACAAACACGGTTTATTTGTTTCAGCGTTCATTAAAAAAAAAAAAATCTTGAAGAACAACACATTGTGGTTTTAACGAATTTCCCTCTGGGATTAATAAAGTTCTTTGAATCTTGAATCTAGTGTTCCTCCATTTATACTTAAAGAAACATCTCTTTGAATGATTAAAGGTTTTTATTTAAGTAACAGAGCATGTTTTGATCTGTTACAGTTCATGTGATCCAATATAGAAACAATAATGTACATTTATATATAATGTGCTTATATGTCATTCAGCAGATTCAGCTCGTCAGCTGACTTAATTGTATTGCTGAGCCTAGACCTGGCCTGAATTGAAGCAACCCCAGATCATAATCTTAAAATGAGGCAGACTTGAGGAAATGTAACTTAGAATGAGGCAGACTCGAGGCAGTGTATATTAGGATGAGGCAGGCTTGAGGCAGTTTATGTTAGGATGAGGTAAATTTGGGGCAGTGTAACTTTGGATGAGGCAGGCTTGAGGAAGTACATTTTAGAATGAGGCAGACTTGAGGAAGATTTAATTAGGAAGATTTAAGGCAGTGTATCTAAAGATGAGGTAGACTTGAGGCAGTGTGATGAGGCAGACTTGAGGCAGTGTGTTTTAGGATGAGGCCGATTTGAGGAAGTATATTTTAGGATGAGGCAGATTTGAGGAAGTGTATCTTAGGATGAGGCAGACTCGAGGTAGTGTATATTAGGATGAGGCAGACTTGAGGAAGTGTATGTTAGGATGAGGCAGACTTAAGGCAGTTTATATCCGGATGAGGTAAATTTGAGGCAGTGTAACTTTGGATGAGGCAGACTTGAGGAAGTACATTTTAGAATGAGGCAGACTTGAGGAAGATTTAATTAGTAAGATTTAAGGCATTGTATCTAAACATGAGGTAGACTTGAGGCAGTGTGATGAGGCAGACTTGAGGCAGTGTGTCTTAGGATGAGGCCGATTTGAGGAAGCATATTTTAGGATGAGGCCGATTTGAGGAAGTGTATCTTAAGATGAGGCAAACTTGAGACAGTGTAACTTTGGATGACGCAGACTTGAGAAAGTGTATCTTAGGATGAGGCAGACATGAGGCAGTGTATATTAGGATGAGGCAGACTCAAGGCAGTGTATCTTAGGATGAGGCAGGCTTGAGGCAGTTTATGTTAGGATGAGGCAGTCTTAAGGCAGTTTATATCTGGATGAGGTAAATTTGAGGCAGTATAACTTTGGATGAGGCAGGCTTGAGGAAGTACATTTTAGAATGAGGCAGACTTGAGGAAGATTTAATTAGGAAGATTTAAGGCAGTGTATCTAAAGATGAGGTAGACTTGAGGCAGTGTGTCTTAAGATGAGGCCGATTTGAGGAAATATATTTTAGGATGAGGCAGATTTGAGGAAGTGTATCTTAAGATGAGGTAAACTTGAGACAGCAAACGTGAGACTTTGGATGAGACAGGCTTGAGGAAGTATTTCTTAAGATGAGGCAGACTCGAGGCAGTGTATATAAGAATGAGGCAGACTTAAGGCAGGGTATCTAAGAATGAAGAAGATTCAAGGCAGTGTATCCAAGAATGAGGCAGACTTGAAGCAGTGTATCTTAAGATGAGGCAGCTTATTTTAGGATGAGGCAAACTTGAGGCAGAGTAACTTTGGATGAGGCTGCGTTGAGGAAGTTTATCTTAGGATAAGGCAAACTTGAGGTAGTGTAACATTGATTGAGGTAGGCTTGAGAAAGTGTTTCTTAGGATGAGGCAGACTTGAAGAAGTGCATTTCAGAATATGGAAGACTCAAGGCAGCTTATCTTAGGGTGAGGCAGCCTCGAGGCAGTTTATCTTAGGATGAGAACAACTTGAGGCAGTGTAACTTAGGATGAGGCAGGCTTGAAGAAGTGTTTCTTAGGATGAGGCGGACTTAAGGCAGGGTATCTAAGGATGAGGCAGACCTGAGGCAATGTATTTTAGGATGAAACAGATTTGAGGAAGTGTGTGTTAAGATGAGGCAGACTTGTGAAAGCCACACTATATATATATATATATATATATATATATATATATATATATATATATATATATATATATATTGTTAAAAATAGATTTTGAAAAGATTAATTATTCTGAATTTGTGAACACTTTTGTCCGAAAAATTCATAAACATGAACCACAACGATGGTCTATATAGAGGTTACATTTAAAACGCTTGAGTATTTTTTAAATTATGCGTAGTCATGCCTCTGCTTATGCACATCTTGTACATGTATCTACATCCTGTCAATCAAAGCCGTAATGGACTTTCTATAGGGTGCTGTCTAAGAAATAACAGTGTAAAGGAGTGGAGCTAATCTTACATGGCTTTGTGTTCTTTCAGTAATTGGGGATATGCATAATTTGTACACACACACACACACACACACACACACACACACACACACACACACACACACACACACACACACACACACACACTATCCTCCATTCTCTGTATGCTGTCTATGCATTCTTTTCTCTCATCCTTCTCTCTCTCTCTCTCTCTCTCTCCCTCTCTCTCTCTCTGAGCCTGTGCTAATCCTCATTCAGGGAGGCCCCCGTTTCTCTTCCTCTCCTCCTTTACCTCATCTCCTCTTTCCTCCCTTACTCATTATCCCTCTTTTACTCCCCTGCACTCTCACATTCCTCCTCTTTCCTCCCTCGCACCGGCTCTCGCTCATTCACGAGCCCCCTCCGTCCCACCCGTATACCGTTCCTGCTTTATTCTCCCTCTGTCTCTCGTGCCCTCTCACTCTCTCTCTGTTTCCGACTGGGCTTTGCTATTTAATCTTCCTGAGGCGTTCAAGATGTCCCTCGCCCCTGAAGCTGTGACACAATAGGCCAAATCCAGCGCTCGCTCAGTGGGCCGCACCCCTCATCGGCCGACGCAGGCTTTGAAGAGGGAAGAGGAGGAGAGAAGAGCTGAGAGGAGGAGAGAGGATGAGAAAGGTGGGGTTGTAAGGGGTGGGGGATTTCCTTGAAGTCGCCCCAAAAGCTTCCCAGGGTCCCCTCTTTCTGCATTGGTGGCCCTTTCCCTTGTGTGTGAGGGGCTTTTCGAATCTCTTGCATACCTCAGTATAGCATAGCAACCCATACATGCGCGCACACACACACACACACGCGCACACACACACACGCGCACACAAACAAAGGTGTCTGATTTCATACGTTTAGCAATACAAAGTAAATGATCAGGAGACACTGGATAATTTAAAAAGAAGATAATAATTTCACGGTTACATATACACAGTGACCACTTTATTAGGAACACTATACTTATAATGATTGGTGCATCCATTTAACCTATAAACAGTCTCAATAATGGAGACATGAAGAATGGATTCCAGAAGATTTAGGAAACCTTCTTTTGAGATTTTGGTCCATGCTGACATCTATACACCATGCAATTCCTGCACTAATACTATGCGATAACTGGGAAGGCCATTGACCTCATTGTCATGTTCATAAAATGACATTTAATTTGTGACATATCATGCTGGAAGTAAGCGTTAGGAGATAAGTAAATTGTGGACATGAAGAGATGCACGTGATCAGTAATGCTTCGGTATGCGACAAATGATTAATTGGTATTAACAGCCAAAAAATCTGCACTGGAGCGACATCATTGACTGATTAGACAATTGCACAATTGCGAATGAGCAGGTGTACAGGTGTTCCTTATAAACCGCCCACTGAGCATACAGTATACGGGATACGCTGCTTCAAGTTTCTCCAGGTTGATCCTGATCTTGGGTTACTGTCTGTTCTACCCATGTCTGTGTGTGTTTCTCTGCTTTCCCTCGTACCCTATGATGTACTGATGGACAGGTGTACCATGCAGTGTGTACTAAATTTGAGTGAAGATAAACTATCTGTCTCAAATAAATTTTCTCCCCTGTCTCATCTGCAGGGTTTGTAACCGAGAACGGTATTCCGGCCACGACTGGAAAATGAATCCCACTTCAAAAAGGATTACAAGCCATGGTGGTATCAAATCCTAATGCGTTTATCGCAAACACACACTGAGATCTCTCCCTGGGGTAATAAAAACCTGCGGCAGCAGAGCCGGGGAACACCGCATTACCCCCCTAAAGACTCACTCCACCACTTAAACCTCCTCCAGCTGGAGATTTCAGACCATACACTTTCACATCAGGCTCAGCTGTGAGCCGATACTTAGGCATGTAAATCTGACTAGCATTCGTGACGGCGCATTAAGGAGGGTTAATTGCGCCGTGGTTCTATGCTAGTACAAGCGACACAATTTGCGACGTTTTAGCGTCTGCCGCTGAGTGTCGAACATACAGTACGAAAGCGTCAGACATGGGATTACACCGGCATGCGCTGGCATTGTGTGCGTGTGACGTCCGTTTCGGCGGTGTGATAAAGACAAACAATGGAAAGAGCACTGTCTCTCTAAACAGTGCCTCCTGAAGCATCATGGGGCACCGCGTTTCAAAAGCACCAGCGGCGTCGGCCTGGTGAAGGCATGTGTGGCTGGAACGACGGGCATTGTTTAATTATGCACACGTGTGGATGTTACGCAAAAATGAGTTAATGCTTACACACACACACAGGGTTTTGTTGAGCAGATTTGAAGCTTATCACTCATCTGCTTGAACATATGACTCCGGCCTGTCCGCATTGTATGAGCAGGCTGGTCGGCACTCATTGTACCTGTAATAAAAGTGTCAGGAAGAAAGATATACTACTCCCCCTTTTGTCATCAGCACAGGCCAAAAGTGCACTCCACTTATGCCCTCCATTCCCCTGCACCCCCGCCACACACACACACACACACACACACACACACACACACACAGTTGAGTACCAGTGTAAAGCCTTATGTCTTTCTAAGCCCTAAATCTTGCAATGTGATGAAAGGTCGTGTCTGTAAGGATGTGGTGTTATTAAAATTTCACACTCCAAATTGAAGCTCGCAATCCTCTTTCTCATCACTCAAAACCCTAGATGTTCTTTGCAAGACCTTTCCCAGCACAAGGATGCACTTTTTCACCCTTGGAGCCATGAAGGTCTCTTTACATTGGATGTAAAAAAAAAAAAAATGATGGTGATCTAATTTTGGCGATCGGTTTAAAATAGCCGAGTTCCCAGACAAAGAGGAGCATTTCCTTCTTCATGGATTTGTGAATTCAGTGTCCAGACATTTCTATTCTTTTGTTCTGTCTTCAGGCTTTTTTCCATGTTGTTGGCACTAACGTTTAACATCAGCTGCTGTATTGTCATGAAAATATTGTCTTTTTTCCATTCTCTACATTCTCCCAGGAATTGTCCGAGGACTTGTGCTTTCACCTCACAGTCATGATTGATTACTACTGAATTTCAGTGTAAATGTACATGTATGGAACAGACGTCAGTGCAGAACAGACTGGAGTGCAGGGGTGACCAGGTCTGGTTAAAGTTACAATGCTGTTTGTTTTATATTGTGGAGATTTTCAAAAGACAGCTGGCCTAGCATATTTGCATATTTGCATTGTTTCTAATTATTCCCCTCATTGTCCACCTAATGCATGCATGTGCTGACTTTTTGAAGCATACGACTTTTGTTATATAGTTCAAGCATTTTCCTTCTCATGTAAATATATACAGTACATGATGAGAATAAGAATGAAAGAACGAAAATCACAAATATATGTAGGTACTGTACTGTATGTACATGATTCGACAATAAGAAAGAGACTGGGCAAAAATGGCGTTCATGGAAGAGTTCCAAGGTGAAAGCCACTGCTGACCAAAAAAACCCCCACAAAGGCTTGTGTCACATTTGCCAAACATCATCTTGATTATCCCAAAGACTTTTGAGCAAATAGGTTGTGGACTGATGAGACAAAACTTTTTGGAAGCATAAAATCAATGCTGCATTTCATTAAAAACAAACAAACAAACATTATACTAACAGTCAGCAAGGTGGTGGTAGTGTGAAGGTCTGGGCAGCTTCACGACCTGTGAATTCTGTGCTCTACCAGAAAATTCTGAAGTACAGTATGTGACCTTAATCTCAAGCACACTTCGGTTATGCAGCAGGATGATGATCCAAAACACACCAGCAAGTTCACATCTGAATGGCTCAAAATGTTTTGGGAAAATCTGGATTCTGGTGCGAAGTCTCCACAGCAGTGTGAAAAATTCATTGCCAAACGCTTAATTGCAGTTGGTGCTTCCCACGGTGGGACAAACAGTTATTAGGTTTGTGGGCAACTACTTTTTTACATATAGCCAGGCAGGTTTGGACAGCCTTTGTCTCTTAAAAGATCTTATAAAAACTGCATTTTGTATTTATTTGCATACTAAAATAATGATCTGAATCATGTAAACATGGACAAATGTGCAAAAAAAAAAGTGGCAGTGTTTTATATATGTGTATACAGTTACAAGCTACAAAATACAAAGTATGTTTTTTGTGTGAAATTAATTATTAATTAAAACAGTGCATCATACAAAAATACTTTTATTCGAAAAGGTCAGAACGCCGCTTTTTGACCGATCAGATTTCTTTCCGGATCAGATGGCTACTACACTGAGCTGCGTTTGTTAAATGTATTGTGTGTACACGCACTGGAAACTGGAGAAGACGAGACCAACTGTCCAGCTATGGGGCGCACCTGCTTCCTCTTCCTATTGCATAACTGGAGACACTGCTGTTGTGTGTTTTTTGTGCGTGGATAGAAATACAGCAATTTGTGTGTTTCAAATCTGGATATGTGTGTTATTATTATTTTAAATGATCTACACTGCTATACTCTCTCTCTCTCTCTCTCTCTCTCTCGCTCTATATATATATATATATATAACATAATAGAACAATAATACTTACCTGTATAAATTATATGACAATTCATATACTCATATTCATATATTCATATATCATATACTACATATTCTAACATATAAATTATGTAATAGAATATTACATATAATAATACAAGATTACACACACACACACACACACACATATATATATATATATATATATATATATATATATATATATATATATATATATATATTACTGTTTTGAGGACTTACTTTATATTTTACTTACTGTTTGAGGACACTTTATATTTTATCGATATGCTGTTTTTTTTTGTTTTTTTTTACTTTGCTTGATAGCAAGGGTGAGCAACTGTAACCAACAATAAGCCATTTCCCCTTGGGGGTTAATAAAGTTCTTTGAATTGAATTTTGAATTGAATATATTAAGATTTAAAAAAATATTTATCAGAGATCTGTTGGTTTGAAAATAATTTTGTGCCATCATTTTGCGCAATCTCTGCTTGACATTAATGACCAGTGGCATGTCCATTACTAGCTTCATATTGGGGCCATTTATTATTTTATTAGATTTGCTTGAGAAACATGGCTGACTGTTTATGATTTACTTTGAATAGTATGCAAATAATTGCTTCTTTTTAGGAGTCATGGCCCAGCGGGGAAACAATATCCTCTCCCAAAAAAGCATAATGGGCCATTTCCATACCTCACGTCAGAGCGGTCTCACGCTTGCTATAGCTATAGTCCTTGTCTTCTCCTTTAGGCCCGTCTAAACCGGTTGTGTACATAAAACCAAACCTCCTGTGTCTGCGTGACGCAGTGGTGATAAATTGCACAAAGTACCGGCCTTATGCGAGGATGTTACAGAGCGCAGTTCCCATATCAATCGGTGCTTGGGGTACGGAGCTTTTCGGACGAGCCCTGCAGGACCCTGTGTTCATCCGTCCGTTCAGAGCCATCACCCCCGGAGCTAATGCGGCCCATCGTGTCCTTTTGTCCCATAGGCACATTCTTCTACTCCATTGTGCTGCCTGACGCCATTTAGGCACTTCTTTCTTTATGTTTTTTTTTTTTTTTTTTGTTAAGGCCCATCTTTACAATTACCTTTGTCAGAGGGACCCACAGCACAGTCCACTGTGGGGGGAAATAGAGGGGGGATAGAGCTCAGAGAGGGAAAAGTGGATGATAAAGTGAAAGGTAAAAAGGGTGAATAGAGGATAAAAGAAAGGAAAAGTGTTTGATGCTCATTTTGAATAATACGGGTCAGCTTTCAGGCCTCAATTATACCTTGGCGTAGCATGAAGTGTGTATCTGAATTCCAATAATGCTGATATTTATATGAATCCCTGACACTTTCGGTTCCCACTGCAGGTGAATCAGGTAAATTATGTTGGTAGGGAGACCATATCAACGTAAAGTTTACAGCATGGAAAAAACAGTTATCTACAGTACTAGTCTGGAGATTTCCCCGGGAACAAATGTAGAAAAGATTCTGCAGTTAGTTTAAATTTACTTAACGATTTTTCTTAATAAATGTATAAAAAATGATTGTGTTAATTACAAATGCCACCCTCATGCTACTAATAATTAATTTGTATTTTTATAGTGCAAAGCTTGTGTGAACAAAATATATTGTTTACATTCACACTCGCCTTAGCTGGTCACAGTGAGCCATGTTATGGCCAATGAACATGAACACCTGACCATGCCACCCATATTCCACATTCCAGATTTAGTCCATCTTTGCTGTTATAATAATCTTCACTCTTCTGCTGGCTGTGGGGATTTGTGTTGATTCAGTTCAGCTACAAGAGCAATACTGAACTCAGGCACTGATGTTGGATTGTTGATGAAGCTCCCATTTAATCCCAAAGATGTTCAATGAGGTTAAGGTCAGGGCTCTGTGCAGGACACTCAAGTCCTTCCAGTCCAAACTTGGAACTTGGCAGTCCAAACACAACATGTCTTCATGGTGGTAACTTTGTGCACTGGGTGTATTACCATCCTGGAATATCCTCTAATCCTGGAGAAATTAAAATTCTACAGCATACTAGATATGCTTTACAACTGTGTGCTTTCAATTTCATGGCTTTGTTTGAAAAAGAACCACATATGTAAGTGATGGTCAGGGGTAACAAACTTAAAAAAAAACAAATCACTTTCTGATGATATTTTGTAACATGGTCAATATACTTTTTGTTCATGACAGAATAGATAAAATGCAAGTAAGTACAGGTATGCATTAGCACTGGCATCCTGTAAGAGCTAAAGGCTTGATAAAATCTGTGCAAGTGGGAAGTTTTTGCTTTCATGTGGTCAGAGTAAGAAGTTAAATATGATCATTGCTGCCAAACATAATTCCATTTTAATTAATACTGAGTACAAGGTTCGTTTATGCTGTGTCACTGTGGGTAACTTATTACTTTGTTTATAAACTGCAGACAGCAGAGGTTTAAAACCAGTGGCATTGGTCAGACTTCTTTTGGAAACAAATGAGATTAGCCAGACTTCATGTGAAATTCAGTGACATTGGTCAAACTTCCTGTGGATACCAGTAAGATTGGTCAGACTTGACCTAAGAAATTTAAGACTTCAGACCTATGAAATCCAGTAGGATTGATCAACCTACCCGTGTAACCCAGCAGGATTGGTCCAAATGTCCAATGAGGACAGGACTGGACATAATTCCCATTGAAACTTGTAAGATTGATCAACCTTCCGGTGGAAACCAGCGGGATTGGTAAAAATTCCTGTGAGGATGGGATTAGACAAAATTCCTGATGGAACCACCAGTGGGCCTGATCAAACTTCCTGGCAGATCCAGTATAATGGAAAAAATAATCCTGTGGGAACCAGAAGCCTTGGTCAAACTTTCTGTAAGGACCAGTATAATTAGTCAAACTTCTTTTGGGAACCAGTGGGATCAGTCAAATTTACTATGGGATCCAGTGGGATTGGTCAGTGTTTGTGTGGGAACTAACAGGGTTGGGCAAACTTGGTGAAGAAAAAGGTTGATATTGGACAAACGTCCTGTAGGACCGTGCGGGATTTGTTCCTGTGGGCCCAATGGTATTGGTCAAACTCGCTGTGGGAACAAGTGGGATTGGTGAATGTTCCCTTGGGAACCATTGGGATTGGCCAACCTTTCTTTGGGAACCAATGGATTTGGTCAAACTTGCTTTGAGAATCAAAGGGTTTGATTACTATTGGTGTCTGCTGCAGTAGGCAGGATTAGTCAGAATTCCGTCACTGTGGGTGGTAGTTGAACTGAAAAAAAAGAAGAGGCTTGGTCAAACCTTTACGTTAGAATATTCATGAAGCATCATGTTTGACCAAAAGAACTAGTGAAATTACAGACTGTTTGGAACTTTGCAAGAGCTTAAAATGCTATAGATGTTTATCTTTGGATATGTCCACTTCACTGAAAATGATTACAACTCACGTTATTGCGTGCAGTTCTCCATCACTGACAACTACTGCAGTGAATAGATGAACAATGGCTGTACTGTTACCATGAGTCAGCTGGGGAAACATCTCTTTAAGTCACTGTTTTCTGTCATTTGAAGAAAAACATACTCTTTTTAAGCAAACATACCTCAGAATGTCATGGCAGTGTTTTGGGTCATGCCATTGTTGTGTTATAACACAACCGATATTGATAAGAGTCTTATGCAACAATGCTCCCATGACATCATCACTGGCAGGCTGGTATGTTTAATTCCCAGAGGAGGGATAAGGCAGTTTAAATACGGGGTCAATAAATCAATGTGTAAATAATGAGTCCACACACACACACACACACACACACACACACACACACACACACACACACACACACACACACACACACACACACACACACAGACACGCACACACACGCACACACACACATACACACACACATGCACACACAGACTAAGTGTTAGAGTTAATCTGTCTCTCAAATTCTCATCTAATCTGGTTGATTTGGGGGGGGGGGGGAATCAGTTCCCACAGTTGCCTCCAAAAAGCTTCTGAAAGATGTTCATCTGTTAGATTTATCACCTCCATCTCATGAGAAGAGCAATATCTCCCTAGGTTAATGACATGCTCAATTCTATGCTTGTTTCTTCGATGTGGATCAATCAGCATGTGCACTCCCATTAATGTCAGTTATTGATTAATTGACTGATTTGACCAGCCCAGGAATGTTCAAAGATGTATGCGAGTGTGTGAGTGTGTGTTCAGCAGGGGGTCTTAACTCATTGCATAAGAATAAGCAGGCCCTCAGGAGAGAAGATGCTAACAGTCTAATCCTCAGTGGTGGAAAAGATACTTAGGAGAACTTTATGGCTATTCAGCTGCATTGTTATCATCTGGAGGAGATTTATGAGCTCTGACTGCAGCATTCCACTCGTCTACCTTTAGAAAGACACAATTGGCACAACTGGAGGAGTTGACCAGTGGCCTAATTGTTTGATGCTTAAAATTCACTTTCGCTATTAGAGGGCTGATTCCACCTTCACTGTTTTTAACCACAGCATGTTCCCCATCTCCATTCAGGGTGTTCAGGACACTCGAACAAATCCTGGTGTTTATCTTTTGTTTGCATTGAGGGGAGGTCACAAATCCTGCTCTAGAGGTCAACACTGAGATAACAAGCACAATACAAAATGGCTTTAAAGAGAAGTTTATTGGGTCAGTGGATTTTGAGAAGAGCTGGTGGAACGTGATGTTGGGGAATTATGTGCTTTCGGGAAATCAACTCTGCTTCCGGTGTTTGTCACAGTTCTCCCCCAGACCTTCTCACAGAGATTTTGATCTACTGATCTAATCGCTAACCTCGATCAGGCTTAAACAAGGCTCTTTGGATAATTTGTTGGCTGCAACATTAGGATGAACGGTGTCTGAGTCCAACCGAGAAAATTCAAAGACTATGAAATTAGAACGCTCCAGTGTGTCAACTTGCCCTGGCATACACAATTAGCCCAGATGCATTTAATCTTTCACGCATAACGACTTGTAAGACTCCACACATCTCCTACAAATGCACAGCTCAACCTAGATGTGCCCTTGCCCCCTGCCATTCAAAGGAAGCAAAACAAAAAGGACATTTAACCCAACGCTCCTGTTCGTCTGGCCGCCCAAGTACTTCTGCTTTTCATTTATCTCATCCTACCATAACCCCACCACCACCACCACCACCCCCTCCGATCCCTCGCTTCTGTTAGCCACAGGAAGTTGCTCACTTCCTCATTACAGCACATCAAATACTGGCGGTGACCGTAAACCCGCCCCACTGCAACGCAACACATGCCTCCAATTCTGGTCCAGCTGCTAGCATGCGCCTCGAGTTTTAAAACGCTGCTAATTTACATGACTTCAGTAAAAGTAGGGTTATAAATGTTGCCTTGCTCTAATGTTACATGCTTTACCTGTGTCATATACTCACATCGCCTTTTTGTAATACTGATCTGGTACCACAGCCCAAATGGTCAGTTTAAATGGGTACCATTAAGGCCAGGACTGAGTGAGAGTGAAAGAATGAAAGAGAGTGTTACGAAGCAGGGGAACGGCTGATTCAGGGTGAGAGTGCGGAAGTGTGGGTTTTATAGCTGGGGTCTGTGTGAAATGGGATGAGTGTGTCAGTGAGTGGATCTGGCATTGGTTATAGCATGTGCACACACACAAGCACACACACACACACACACACACACACACACACACACACACACACACACACACACACACACACACACAGGCTTGTGTTCAGAGCTACAGCAAATCAGGGAAATAAACCGTGACATTGATTTTCACTGTGTCTAATCAGTGACCAAAAATGGCTTTTGTCATCACCGTCATCAAATCAGTGTAATCAAAGAGGGAAAGATGCTTCAAACTCATTAGCTTCATGAAGCATGAAGTGTTTCAGTGAATGTGACATTAATGTTCATATTTAGTACACGTTGAATCTAATAATGAACAACAACTAATTCCATTATACATTGTACAGCAACTTATATTGTAAAACAGGATGGAGTGTAACAGTTATGGTAGGGAATATATGGATGCCAGTGGAGCTAGGCTGATCACCTAAGTCCCACTGGAGCAGAGCATCTTAAAACGGCAGGTCTTATGGGGTCTTCCCAGTATGCAGAGGTCCAAGAAAGGACAAGTACGGTAAACTGGAGCCAGAGTCAGGCGCTTTGATCTACAAGACTAGCCATTCTGGTCTTATCCCACAGCGGAACAACTGTAGCAATTTGGGAGAAAAAGAATACTGGCTATGACGGAAAGGCGTCATAACACACAACGCATCACATCTTGATGTGTATGGGGCTGTGCAGTTGCAGATCAGTCAGGGTGCCCTTGCTGACCCCTGTCCATCACCAAAAACTCATAGAACAGGAATGTGAGCATCACGGCTGGATCACGGACCAATAGAAGAAGGTGGCCTGGTCTGATGAATAACTTTTTCTTTCACATCATGTGGACAGCAAGGAGGATATGTGTAACTTTGAGCCCTGCCATTCACATGGATGTTCAGTTGATATGTCCCATTCTTGCAGATTAAGTACACCTCTTCATGGAAACGGTGCTCCCTAATGGCGGTGGATAAAAGTGTTCAGCAATGGTCTGAGGAGCACAACAAATCCATCTAAAAATTTGATTTGCTGGACAAACAAGTCTGATTCACAGAGTTCTCACCTCACAACATACAAGACTTGCTGTTAACGTCTTGGTGCCAGATTGCAGTACTCCATCAGGGGTCTAGTGAAGTCCATGCTGCGAAAGGTCAGAGCTGTTTTGTGCCACAAAAGGGGGAGCTTCACAATTATTAATTATATCTTTTATATTATTCTAGGTGTCCAATTAATGATAGGCTGCCCTGAATGTAACAGCTGTCTATCCATGCATAAAAAGACCATGATGTTCTTAAAGTCACTTTCTTTGTTATTGTTTGAGCTTCATTGAGTGAATGTGCTGCTGTATTGTTGCCAACAGCTCCTCTTGAGACACAGACGGGCAAAATTAACTACCATCAGCAGGAAACTGGTTTACCTCAATCACTGAGAAAGAATGGGTGGTTGTGTGGTTGTTGGGCTTTACACAGTAGCAGTAATGGCTATTTTGTGACTGCCATCTATTTGGGTATTAAGGGCTTGCACCAAGGTCCCTTTGAAGTTTGTATATAAATTCAGTCAAGGCCCTTGTTAAAACGGCTGGTCTGCAGTCCCTCCTATATGACCTGCGAGTGCCATGTGACTGGCATGAATTAACGAAGCATTTTAAGGGGTGACATTTGAAAGCAGTTAACCAGTAACTTGGACCAATTAAATTCGCGTTAGGTGAATGAATAGTTTTGCGCCCAAGGGGACAACGAATTTCCGCAACCATTGAAGTTCTGATGAGACCGACTTCTACTGAATTTAATGTGACCAGGTGTAATGCACAATTCAAACATAGATGGTTGAACATACTGTAGATTAATGACAAAATTGAACCTTCCATGAAGTAATACTCGGAATGAATGAATGAATGAATGAATGAATGAATGAATGATGAAATGAATGACCGGGATAGGGTGAATAGGAGGGGATAGAGGGATGAACAGAGGAGGTATTTAGAAAGGAATTGTATTAAAGCTCTCCAGGAGGGAGGGGGAAAGGGGCGTGGTCAGATAAGCCCCCTTAGCCAAGTCCTCACTTCCCTTAGTCAGCTAGCTCACAGGGGGGCCCCACAATGGAGCTATTCTCTGGCAAAAGCACACCGCTGACCCTAGCGATTCCAGCAACATGGAGGCTACTACAGGGGGCCCGAGTGGAGCGTCAACCAATGTTAGACATGGCTAGAGATAAATGCAGTCCCTGAAGCATGGGGCAAAGGTTAAAATGAGAGGCACATCAGGAACTGATTCTGACACACGTGATGTAGTGATGACAGACTGACATTACGAACGGCATCATGAAAGCGACCCACTGATGATATGCTTCCAGGTAGCCGCAGGAATGCATTCACTGACTTCCAGTGTCTATGGTCAGGTGAAGAGGTCCGATTGTCAACAGTGGACCATGCTGTAAGCTATGGTTAAATAAAGCAATTGGGTATGCATGTGTGTGCTACACACCCTGTTATATGAGCTGACAGACAGAAGCCCTCTTCTCATCTTACCTAAGAATTACCTTAACATGGTACACCTGGACCTATCAACACTCTCCGCCGAAATTCCATTGTACTTTCTTTCTCTCTCTCTCTCACTGTTTTCAGCCTATATTTATTCTACAAATCAACTTTTCCTTGAATATCTCATGCGGTCATACATACCCTTTCTGTCTAAGTACAGTTCCATGCACACTCATCTTATTATAGATGTTACTAGGAGGGCCCCACTTAAATCAATGAAATATAAGACAGCATCTAAGGTTTGCGTGGGATGTTAAGCGTGCGGTCCTCTTTCTCTCAAGTGTGCTCCATAATACCCAGCGTAGTCGTTAAGTGATTGTGTTACTTCCAGCAGGTGAGCAACGTGCCTCCTTTTTCGCTTTGTGCTCCCTTCTTTTGTCGACCTCTAGCTATTGTTTGGATAGAAAGATGCCGAAGAAGGTGAAGAAAATACCTTGCCGACCTTTTGAAGGCCGAGTGGTTTGAACACCATTATGGTTGTTTGGCTTTGATGTTATAAGTCCTAAATGGTGAGCGGTAGAGGGGGCATTGGCCTTAAAACTCATAGATGGGATCCAGTTTCTGAGGAGCTTCTGCAGTATCGTGTGTGAAGGGTGTTGGGTGTCAACTGCTTTCACCTGCTGTGCTTCTTCTTACAAAGTACCGACCAAATCAAATGAAGATTAGTCATTAGCTTTAAAAACATGATTGTGTGAAATTCTTTGCCAACAAAACTGATATGATGAACTTTCTTCCCAAACTCTGAAATGGCCATTCCACACAGTTCAGTGCTACTTTCCTGAGCTTGTATAGGCTGTATAAGAGTGATTTCTTTTTTACTCTTACGATGCATTCTGGTAATGTGTTTTAAAAAAAATAAATACACATAATGTACATATACCCAAAACATTAACATTATAACAGGTTTTGTGTTCCATTTGTGCTACCAGGGTGGCTCTGTCCCCTTGGGGCATGGCTCAACAGGGTCTCTGGGGGTGTGGTGTGGTGTGGTGTCTGGCACCAGGATGTTGCCAGCAGATCCTTGGGGTGCAGGGTGCTGTAGGTTGTGGAGTGGAACCTCTTTGCCATGGATCAGACTTCTTTGTCTGGTACATCCCATTGGTCCTCAGTCAGATTGGGATCAGGGGAATATGGAGGCCAGGTTAGTGGCCTTGGCGTTTTTGCCTGCAGTGCCCCATGCACAGTACGCTGTGGTGCACTGCATGTTCTGATACCTTTCTATCATAGCCAGAATTGACTCAGTGAATTTGCACTGCATTGGTTTTTCAGTGTGATCCAGTGGAATAGGCTGACCTTTGCTCTCCGAAGGTATGGGTGAGGCTTTGGTGCCCATGACCTGGTTATAGGTTATAAAATTATATATACAGTACAGACCAAAAGTTTGGACACAGCTTCTCATTCAAAGAGGTTGAATTTGTATTATGGCAAGAAAAAAGCAGCTTCATTTAAAAAATGAAGGTCAATCAGTCTGAAAAATTGGGAAAACAATTTTTGTGTGTCCTCAAGTGCAGTCACAAAAACCATCAAGCGCTACAAAGAAACTCATGCGGACCGCCCCAGGAAAGGAAGAGTCACCTCTGCTGCGGAGGATAAGTTCATCCGAGTCACCAGCCTCAGAAATCGCAGGTTAACAGCAGCTCAGATCAGAGAGCAGGTCAATGCCACACAGAGTTCTAGCAGCAGACACATCTCTAGAACAACTGTTAAGAGGAGACTGTGTGAATCAGGCCTTCATGCTAGAATATCTGCTAGGAAACCACTGCTAAGGACAGGCAACAAGCAGAAGAGACGCGTTTGGGCTAAAGAACACAATAAAGAAAACTTGCTGAATGAGAAGGTGTGTCCAAACTTTTGGTCTGTACTGTATATATATAAATTTAACCAAGATTCGGAGAACTTAACTTTACTTCAGGGGTTGAAGTAAAGTTTCAGGGTTGAGGATGCGGTTCCCCTTAGGGTCTGTGTGCATGGGGTTTGCATGTTCGCCCATTCTTGGTGGGTTTGCTCCGGGTGACCAGGTTTCCTCCCACAGTACAAAGACATGCAGATTAGATTGATTGCCCGTAGTGTGTGTGTGTGTGCGTGTGTGTGTGTGTGTGCGCATGTGTGTGTGTGTGTGTGTGTGTGTGTGTGTGTGTGTGTGTGTGTGTGTGTGTGTGTGTGTGTGTGTGTGTGTGTGTGTGTGTGTGTGTGTGTGTGTGTGTGTGTGTGTGTGTGTGTGTGTGTGTGTGTGTGTGTGTGTGTGTGTGTGTGTGTGTGTGTGTGTGTGTGTGTGCGTGCGCGTGTGTGTGTGTGCGTGCAATGGATTGCCTGGTAGGTTTCAGGTCCCTGAGACCCTGTACAGGAAAAAGCAGTATAGACAATGAATATGTAATCAAATAATATGTCCTCTTAGCATTAATGCACTCGACTGATAATTTAATTAAATGTCTCCTACAAGTGAAGTACAATGCAGCAATAACAAAAACTAGCTTCAATGCAAGCTATTTCATTTTGGGACTGGTGTGAGATATGAAGTCTAATATGTGCTTCCTCTGAGACAACCAACTGCATCTTTTCTTTTAAATACCTGCACCTACAGTAATGCTAGATCACAGGGCAGATGCCTCTATCTGCCCTCTTCTACATACATGAGTTCCCAGTAGCAGACAATTGGCTAGTGTCTCTGTGATTGACAGATGAATGTGTATAATGCGGCATTGTTGGCTCACTGTGTGCACATCTGTGTGCTGCTGCTGATACAGTGAGTACGTTTCTGTTGCACTACTCAGAAGTACCTTGTATAACATTTGTTGTTGCAGTTTTTTTTTTTTTTTTAACCACAATATAGTCAAAAAGCATTAGATCTTTGATTAGCATCGAAATGATAGCATAATATGATTATATTAAGAAAAACTCCCTGAAATGACACACGGAAGAAACCAGATAGAAGCTCTATGCAGAGATATATAAATATAGATATATATCTATACAGAGATATATATCAGAGTGCAGCGATTCAAAGAAAAACCACTAAAACGTTAAACCGTTTCCCACAAACTGCCAGAGTCACGGTGAGTAGTTACAACTCTGACAATTACACTTCAATAGCTTCTTTAGCAGATAATCAAGCCTCACTTGGAGATAATAAAAGGAAACATGCAGGAGAGGTGAGAAGCAAAGGTGACAGGATGAAGGGACAGAGGACGTGTGAATGATCGCAGATTCATAAAAATTCCTCGAAGTTAGTTATCTATAACAGCAGCTTGTTGGTATTATCATTTGGTGTAGTAACAGCTTACACAGGTACAATATAGACCATTGGTCACATGTTTCAAGAAGGAGGCATTTATTTGTCATATTTGGGAAGGAGACTCGAGTACAAGCTCTTTATAACAGTCAGAGGTAAACCTGTATCTTCAGGTTTTTCATTGGTCATTCCTGATTTTTAATTATACAAATTGTTAGCGTTGGCATTTCTCATAAGACATTTTACCATGGATTGGGTACTGTGGTAGTCTGGTGGCAACTTTACCATCATATGTACTATATTTGACAGTACTGTTAAACTTATTTGCTGAGATAGTACATGTATCTCACTACATGGTTATATCATGGTACACACTTTATATATATATATATATATATATATATATATATATATATATTTATATATAATATTTATGGAGTATAGTACCACTGTAACTATGTAATAATAATGTAATAATATTACATACATTCAAATGTGACATTCAAAAGTACAATACCATACCAGTAGTATGTGATATGATGGGCACAAATGTCACAGTAAATACCCTGACTCTCTATAAAGTCCTACAACTAATGGTACCACGGTAATGCCACAGTAACACTATGATATATTGTGGTATGTGGTATAGTTTGTCATAGTAAAGGGCTTGCTGTGTTTACATGGGCTGTAATACGTCAGTAATAACAGGAATAAAAGTAAATCAATCAGATTAACAATGCATCACGTAACCAATCAGAATAGTCTAATTTAATCCAATCTGAATGAGTTTTTAATTGGAAGGTGAGGGGGAGATAATGTGTAAAAGTGTAAACCTTGATCTGATTGTTTCTCTCTTCTCTCGTGTTCGCCACATGTGGGGTACGAGGATGACGAGGTTCCAGACGGGAAATTTCGCTTCCAATATCTGATCAGAAAACTGTGACCTTCAGTCTTTTATCCACTGGGTTTCTGGCTGAACAAGGAGCACTGACTGGCTCAAATTTGATATATAGAAAAGAATCTAACCAGTCAGAGACTAAATTCTTGTAACCAATCACAATGCCTGACCTACTGCAACTCCAATAAGGTTAAATGCTTCACAGCAAGCAGAAGCAAAGTTAGTTTCTGATGAAATGCGTTTTGCATGTAAACACACAATGCAACACAGCAAAAATTATGTGCTTATATGGAGGTTTCGCATGGTGTGTTTAATGGGGAGGCTTCAGACATCAACGTGTTTATTTGTATTTTCACATATGTCAGATAGAACGAAAGTTATCAGCGTAAATTTTTCATCTACAGGAATATGGGAATGACAAAATCACAAAAAAGTAAACTCTCAAGATAAGCATATTATTATTATTATTATTATTATTATTGTCATAGAAACAACAAAAACAACAATAAAAACATGTGATCATGTGTAAGTGTGCTATTTCTTTGCAAAGGTGGCCAATTTTTTCTTTTTCTTTCTCAGTCATGTTTGTATAGTTTGTTAAAATGAAATAAAAACCCAGTTCATCACATTGCCTAAGTTTTGCTGAAAAAAAAAAAGGATATATCACTTTGATATGTACTGCACAATCCTGAGCCCTATACAGTATATGAACTGTATATGTTTATAAAAATAATTTAAAAAAAACATAAAAAAAGTCTAAAATGCTCTGAGTTTTAAGGGTTATGTTGGAAATCTCCAATCTGAATGAATTCCGTTTGATTAAAGTATTCTTGTCCATGTAAACAAATTTTTTAGATAGATAGATATTTAGTTAATACTTCCTAGCTCTCATAACTGGTTTGTCACGAAACTCTAAAATGTCTAATAAGGACATAATCTGACAGGGAAATTCTTTATTGTTGTGCCTGTCAAGAAGAAAGAAAGTGTTCATATGTCTGTATGAGTCAGGTTTTTTTTTTTCTTTGATGATTAAGGAAAATGTGCTTGAAATGTTAAGTAATTAATGTGACGCTCGCTTGATACTAGCAGAATGGAGTCTGATTGGTTATTATCAATACTTTATGCTGATCTTCCTTTTTGACAGTGAGTGAGTAAACCGAATTAGAATGTTCAGTGAGCTAAAAGTATAATAAATTCCCTCCTCACCGGCTGACAGTTACATAGATTAGGACCCTGACCTGATGCACGCACCAGAACACAGGCAAACCATGCAACCAGCAGCACATGAATTTCATTATTCTGTGGTAGGACAAGTAATTACTCACATGAACGTTGTTCAATCGAAATGAACATCCGGGAAGAGCTGCTGACTGATGGGAAAAAATGCTAATAGCAGTCAAAAAGGTCGCTTTGAACTGATTAGTGACTTCTGACCTAGGATAAGCTATTATAGGTCACGCTCAACATCTGCAGAGCAGAGTGCATCCGAAAACAGCACCTAATCAAACATACTGATTCAATAATCTCCTTCGGGAATAGACAGGATCGTAGAAACGTGAAGGGAAAGTTTGTGTTTGATTTACATAATTGATCGGGCTACATGATCTGATTGAACGTGGTGTTTGATTGATAGGAACGACAATCTGGGTGGATGTCGATACTAGGCCTTGACCTTGGCCTGTGGGTCAGTGTGAAAAGGAACTGGGGTTGAAAAAAAGAAGAAGGGACTTCATAAGGGAAAAACAAGCTGAAAATAAGTCAACTTTGACACAAGAGATGAATTACATACAGCACTCGTCCAAAGTCACACACGTTCTAATTCAGTTCTGTTGTTGTTGTTGTTGTTGTTTTTTTTTTTTGGTGTTTTTTTTCCCTCTACATTCTAGAACAATACAAAAGATTTAAAACTATGAGCTAACATATATAATTATTATTTAAAAACAATAACAACAAGAACAACCAATCAATCAATACAAAAAAAAAATTAAACATTTATTAATACTTATTAAATATTTATACTAATAATAATAAAAAAATTATAACATGAATCCTCTTCTGGAACAATTTGACAGTATTGTCAAGTGCATTTGTAAGAAGAAAAAAAAAAGAAAAAAAAATCATCATGCACCATGATGAAACTGACGCAAGACCAAAACGTACCTCTGCTGCAGATGACAGATGAGAAGTTCATTTAGAGTTACCAGCCTCAGGAATCACCAAGCAACAAACAGCACCTCATATTAGAGCCGCTGTGAAGACTTTACAGAAGTGGCAGACACATCTCAGTATCAACTGTTCAAAGGATTTTATTGCACATTTAGGGCGCCTTCAGCATCCAGAAAGAAATGTAAAAAATCAGGAACGACCATAGAATTAGAAGGTGTATCCATACTTTTGACTGGTAGTATACAGCTTACTTTTTAAGCGCATTTATTTAATTGAAAAAAATAAAAATAAAAAACTAAGCTCCAAATGAACTTAGCCTTAACCCTTAACCCAAGTTACAGCCAGCAACTCGAACTTTGGCTCAAACCACGGTATGTGCTAAAATCATATTTATTAAACCAGATTCAGAAAATTACAATATACAGTGAAAAGGAGCAAAGACTGTACGCACCATCACTAAGATCTTAGTTAGTAAGTAGAAGACAGACTGTTATGAAGGCAGAAAGAAATATTGCAAATTGTATGTGAAAAGGATATTCAGTACCATTAAATAACAAAGATCATTCTGTGTGTGTGTGTGTGTGTGTGTGTGTGTGTGTGTGTGTGTGTGTGTGTGTGTGTGTGTGTGTGTGTGTGTGTGTGTGTGTGTGTGTGCGTGCAATGAAGGGCATCTGTGATTTAATTGTAGTGTGATCTATCAGCTGGTCAGACAGGCCTGTAATCTGTATTCACTCCACCAGACTGCAGCATTCACACACTCTCTAGAAGCACAAAATTACTGAAGCTTTCCAAATACAGATACCTTCACTTTGACCCCTTTCCTACAGCTTTCTTCTAATAACATGCAAATATATAGGAATACACTTTCTAAATGTATACATGTAACACAAATAAAGAAACTCGGAAATGCATTCTTTATAGAGTGACTGGTTCTAATATCTACATATATTTACATCTGTAGAGTTATCCACATTTAGTCCAACTGATGGTTTAACGTTTATTCATCTACATGGACATGGACTGAATAAGCAGTGAATCTCGCATTGAATCTCACTTTTACTCTGTGTGTGTGTGTGTATGTGTGTGTGTGTGTGCGTGGGTATGTGTGTGTGCTCCCACAGTTCATAGTTTTGTGTGTGTGTGTGTGTGTGTGTGTGTGTGTGTGTGTGTGTGTGTGTGTGTGTGTGTGTGTGTGTTGTGTGTCTGTGTTGTGTGTTGTGTTGTGTGTGTGTTGTGTGTCTGTTGTGTGTGTGTGTTGTGTGTGTGTTGTGTGTCTGTGTTGTGTGTCTGTGTTGTGTGTGTGTTGTGTGTGTTTGTGTTGTGTGTGTGTGTGTGTTGTGTGTGTGTGTGTTGTGTGTGTTGTGTGTTGTGTGTGTGTGTGTGTGTTGTGTGTGTGGTGTGTTTTGTGTGTCTGTGTGTGTGTGTGTGTGTGTGTGTGTGTGTGTGTGTGTGTGTGTGTGTGTGCGTGCGTGTGTGTGTGTGTGTGTGTGAGCATTGTAAGGCGTCTCATACAGGGTGTACCCCCATCTTGTGCCCGGAGATACCTGAAATAGGCATACACAGGATAAACGATATGGAAAATATATGAAGGGAATCTTAATGTTAGAGTTTTTTATAATAATATTATTAATGTTCTTTTTAATAATGTACAGTACTGTGACACTTGATTACAGCGCCCAAATGTAAAAACACATCATTTACTTTTCTATCTAATTTTAAAATAACAATGCGTAGTTCTGCTAGCCCTTAGACTAACATTATAAAAATAGCACTTTATTAATAATGCAAATTAATCTTAATATTAAATGTATACATTAAATGCATTTTATGGCTGATTGCTTTTTATATACGTATAGTATTATGTACTTTATGTGTAATGAAATGTTTACCGCTGTGCTGAATAAATTGCTCAATTTCTCAATGTTTTACAGGGTTTTCTGAAAAGCAACACACTCAGCCATCAAGATAACCGAGAGTCAAGCAACAACAACAAAAAAATCCTTAAATGTGATTCGTCCTAATAACTCAAACTAACTTCCATTTTTTAGTCTTCATTATGTGGCTTCCCTCTGAGAGCTGCCCTAGATGTGTCTGAGGAGCTCTACACTGATGTGTGTGATCAAACAGACAGATAA
>QNUK01000019.1:3395000-3585000 GCA_013621035.1 Clarias magur | reverse complement strand
TAGTAATTTTCTTAGAAAAACCCAAAGACAGTTCTGTGTACAAAAAAACATTTCAAAAAAACAAACAAAAACAAGGCAGATTGATAGTATTTTGCTTTACTGACATCAAGGTGCTCAGAGGTATATCTGGAGTTTAAAGCACCAGAAAGACAGAGGTGTGTGTGTGTGTATGTGTGTGTGTGTGTGTGTGTGTGTGTGTATGTAAGTGTGTGGGACAGACAGAGTTGAGTCCTAGTGAACTGACTCCCTAATCATGTCCCGCCTTTTTTTCTTTTTTTTCCATATTAAATATTATTTGCTTTTTTTCGTGTCGTTTGCAAAGTGAAGGCAAAGTGGGCGTGTGTTGTATTGCGTGCTCCTCGTCGACTTCCACGTTCCTGAATAGAAGTTCAACAAAAGTCTAAGAGAGGAAAGGGTTTGAAGACCCATTTATACAAAAAAAAAAAAAAAAAAGTAAGAAATTAGGATGGAATAAGGGACCATCCTTGTACGTTCTCTTTTCCTCGATGTGACTGGAATGACAAAAGTAAACCCGAAACATTCTAGACGTCCAAAAAATGTGCAAAGAAAGTGGCAGCAGTGAGTGTCCATAAGTTCGTTTTTTTTTTTTCTTTTTTTCGGAGTGGGGGGCAGGCTGTTCAGGCAATTAGCCTCCAGCCGTGAGTGCTAAAGTTTAGCATGGAGCAGGCTAGCGAGTCCTGGCGTGCTCCAGGCGGCGGAGGAGCTGTTGCCGTCTCGCCTGGAGCTTGTCCTTTTCCTGACGGAGCCGAAGCTCCTGGGCCTCGAGTGTGCCCACGTACTCCGCAGCTTTCTTCAGGATCAGAACCTTGGCTGCCTTGTCATTTTTCGCTAGCTCAGGCAGCTGATCGCGCAGCGTCAGGAAGCTGGAGCGCAGGTCGTTGCGTCGTTGCCGCTCCAAGATGTTGTGGTTGCGCCGTCGCTCGTTGTCCTCCGAGTCTGAGCCTGAGCCGCTTTTCCTGACCCTCTGAGCCGCGTTCAGCGAGATCGGCAAACAAGTGTTGGTTTTAGCGCTACGCTGGGAGTTTGTGCTGGAGCTACCGCTGCTATCGGATCTCTGTTTTTTGCTCGGGGGAGCGGAGGGATGGTCCGAGTCGTCGGAGTATGGCGAAGGCGCCGCGTAGTTGTGCTGCTGCTGGTGGATGGAGGCGGCCGCCGTCCTTTTTAGGATGAGCTCCTGGGGCGCCCGGCTCGCGCTCGGATTTAGCCGGCTCGTCGATGATGAGGCCTGAGAGCTGAAGTTCTTGCTAGTGGTGGATCGTCGCTTCTCGACTGTTACTACGTCGATCTCCTCCTCCTCTTCTTCTTCGTCGTCGTCCTCCTCCTCCTCTTCCTCATCCTCGTCATCTTCGTCGTCATCATCCACATCATCGTTATCGTCTGAAGGAAAGTACAGACAGGATATGTGTTAACATGTTTCACACGTTTCTACTGTGTGTATTACAGATAAAAAGGACGAAGCATTTGATGTTGAATGTAAGAAGGTGTTTGTTAATTTTTCTGTATGTGTGTGAGAGAGAGAGAGAGAGACCTTACAAATAAAAAATAAAAAAAAAGTCTTCCAAAGGCACTGCAGCAGGAGCAGGAGATGAACTGTACAGCTTGAAATTCTGTAATACTCTCTGTTCTGGTGCGAGTTCAGCAGGAGAGCATTAGACTGCAGAATAGCAGGGGTTTAGAAAATAAAGCACATAACATTCCCATCAATATTCTCGCCTCTTTTATCCCCCATGCTGCAATGAGCTTATTCACCGCATGTCATTTTTCAAGCTTTAAATGGTTTATACAGGGCTGGCGGAAGTGTGTGTACGTGCGTTCAGAGGGTGCTAATAGACTTGAAAAGACATTTTAAGAAAGAAACATATTTTATAAAAAATGTCTTGAAATGTTCCATGCAGTGAAAAGACAGCAAAGCGCTCCCACATCCACATGATCGTTTTTAGGATTGTTGCTTTCAGACAAACATAAATCTGCAGGCTAGGCAATTTCCCTTATTATGGTAATAACTGATGTAATTATTTGCAGATATACATTTTAACAGTTTGAGCTCAAATGTTTGTCACAGACGTGAACTGAAAATCATTCTGCACATTTTTTTTTTATTTATGTTTTTTTTTTTTTTTTATACTGCTCAAGACAGTATTAAACAGGCACCTTGTAGATAGAATAGGGCCCTCAGCGCGATGTTGCAATGCTGCATGATGGTCTCGCTAACATATATAACACAATGTGTGGAAACCCTTCACATTTTAAGATACAATACCAGTCAAAAGTTCGGACTCCAGTTTCGATTTATTTTCTACATTCTAGAACAATACCGGATCTATTTTTTTTTTCAAAACTGAAATAACACACATGGCATATTATCAATATACTTAAAATTTAGGTAGTAAGGAAATGTTTCTATAAAGGCAGTACAAACATTCCCATATTCTGCATTATCCAGGAAGCCTTGGAAAGTGTTTTTGCCATCATCATCATCATCATCATCATCATCATCATCATCCCCGTGAACAACACCAACCCAGTACCATTCAAACTGGGACATGAGTTTGGCCAAGGCTTTCATCTGGTGGACATCAATGGTTATGGTGCGGAGGAAGGAAGGAGACTGCAGACAGACATCGGCTGATCTGGTTACAAACAGATAAGAGTTTAGTGATTAAGGCCCAGTCATAATTAGAAAAGGGCTTTGAGCAGAATTCTTGATTCTAGAAATGTAACAGAGCCAAAGTTTGCTTGGAGTGAATCCATTAACTGACATTAACAAGCCTATTAACAAAAACATTTAATCTCCATCATTTCAAGATTGCTCGAACAGAGTACATATTCAGTATAATTAATACATCTAAATTTTATTATTATTATTATTATTATTATTATTATTATTATTATTATTATTATTATTATTTATTTATTTATTTATTTTTACATTCACATTATAATGGATATTTTGCCACACAAGGTAAGTTTGGACACAAGTTTAGATTTATGAAATAACACATTGAATTCATTTTAATATTCTTTCAATTGAGTATGAAGTAACATCACCATCACCACCAGAGTCAGTTGTTGTTTTAAGTCATGAAGGTCAGATGTTCTGGAACAGTTCTTGCAAGGACAGTATTGTGTCAAGTGCATTTGCGAAACCCATCAAGCCCCACGATGAAACTGGTTCCTCATGAAGACCTTCCGTTATGAAACTTTACAGGCGGAAGTAGCAGGTACTGTACATCTCAATATCAACTGATCAAAGAAGATTATTGTGTATTTTGGATAAATATATTATTAGTATTGTTTTATCATCATGAACGTCCATGGGGTATCCAAACTTTTAACTGGTAGTGTATATGTGTAAGAGCAGTTAGCAATAGAAGCACCGCGGCTCAGTGGTTAGCACTCCCGCCGTGTTGAGTGCCTTAGATTTATCATTTACACCCAGCAGTATTTATACGACTCGAGCTGGACTCTGAAAAGTGAAACTCTGAAAGTGTTAAATCAGCACTGGGGCTTTTACTGTGCAGGCGGACTGATGTTTGCAGATCGCCTGTAGTGTTGGATTGGGTTTGTGATTGTGTGTATTGTGTAATACTGTGTATTATTTTCAAAATGTCTGAGTCACTCAAAGTAGCTTTAGTCCACACCTTTAAACTCATTTTCTTAACAAGACTCCAGGTTAAGACTAATAACTGATTCCAGTTAGTTTGTTAAGGTCATTAACTCAAGGATTCACATACTTTTTCCATTAGCACTGAGGTTTTTATGGCTTTTCCAAATAAAGTGAATGAATTTTTTGGTTTGATTATTTTGGGCACTTTATATAAAATGTGTCAATACTCATGACTTCGATAAAGATCAAATCGTATTTATGACAAATTAAGGCAGAAAACCATGAAATTCCAAAAAGGTTCACATACCACTGTATATAGATGGATAGATTAGTTAGCAGGTGAGCAACAACAAAAAGAGAAGACGGACTTTACAGCCTTGTTTGTTAGAGCAGTGTGATCTTTAGGTGGATCTGTTACGAGGGATGCGCTTATGTATGGCGCCACCAAGTATGTTGTGTGTGGGAGCCCCGGTGCAGGACGTAGAGGGGAGCGTTGGGACGTGGGCTGTGTATTTTGGCCAAGGATGATTGGCTCGCGTGAGCACCATGCAGCGCAAGGTAAAGGAGCTTATACACTGATCTTATTAGCTTTCTTCTGTTCAGAAAGGTGGATGCGTTACTATGAAGAGAGGTGCACTTATGTCTGCGCGTGTCGCCTCACCTCTACTTGTCTTCCTGTCTTTTTAAGTCTCTTTTCTTTATCTTTTCACTTCATTTTTCTCTTTTAATTTTTCTCTTTTCACTTTGCTTTCTCTTTTAATTTTTCTCTTTTCACTTCATTTTTCTCTTTTTCTCTTTTCACTTTTTTCTTATCTTTTCACTTTTTCTCTTTTCACTTTGCTTTCTTTTTTAATTTTTCTCTTCACTTTTCTTTATCTTTTCACTTCATTTTTCTCCTTTTTCTTATCTTTTCACTTTTCTTTCTCTTTTAATTTTTCTCTTTTCACTTTGCTTTCTTTTTTAATTTCTCTTTTTTTTCTCTTTTAATTTTTCTCTTTTCACTTTTCTTTATCTTTTCACTTCATTTTTCTCTTTTTTTCTTATCTTTTCACTATGCTTTCTTTTTTAATTTTTCTCTTTTCACTTTTCTTTATCTTTTCACTTCATTTTTCTCCTTTTTCTTATCTTTTCACTTTTCTTTCTCTTTTAATTTTTCTCTTTTCACTTTGCTTTCTTTAAAAATTTTTCTCTTTTCACTTTTCTTTACCTTTTCACTTAATTTTTCTCCTTTTTCTTATCTTTTCACTTTTCTTTCTCTTTTTTCTTATCTTTTCACTTTTCTTTCTCTTTTTTCTTATCTTTTCACTTTTCTTTGTCTTTAATTTTTCTCTTTTCTTTTCCCCTATACCAGAGCAGCACTCTAATACCTGGTGCTATCTAATGTTCGCACATAGTGTGCTGGTTTCTGGGGGTATAAATAACCTGCCGGACAGGTGTAACGCATCTCCTCTGATTGGCAACATGGCGGGGTTGCCTAGCAACCATGGCCGTCCGCTGCTCTGCCTGTCTATAAATCTGCCTCATTGTCTGCAGCTTTACCCTTCGCGCGGGTGGCCGTGTTACAGGAACCTGCTGAAACGTCGTATTCTCCCCAGAAAACTGACACATTTAAGATATATTTTATTATTCCAATATTTATGACCTGGTGCTGTAGCCCCAGATATGGTCCTGCAGTGGTGTCGGCAAACAAATCCTTTCCATTCTTCGTTCAGTCGAATGTTCCCAAGGATCTTCCTTGCATTTGACTTCATACGTCACGCAAGCAGTTCTCACAAATATGCATCATGTCATTAAACCTGGTTCTCAAATTAATTTAACCCGTTTTAACTTTATCCCTGTACTGTAAGTGCCTCTACTAGCACAGAACAAAAAAAAAAGAATTGGAAGAGGGGTTGGACAGGGTATTTAACACATCAAACCCTCTCAATTTGCGAGGACCAGATAAGTGGACTGGTGTTGAACCGCACAGCAAGGATCACATAAAAGCAACATGGAGAAATATGATAAGCTCTTATCTGCGGGTATTTGAGCCTTCCCTATTAAAAGCTGTAATTACCAATCTCCTCTGGAGGAATCACAAAAGGTGAAGTAGTGACATGAAAAAAACATCTAATTTTAGTGTCATTTCTGTGACATGCTGTTACTAGTGAGATACAAGAGGTAGGTTTTGGAATGTTGTGTGAGAATGATGGATATATATGTGATTGTGGCAGCAGGTGGCGTAGTGCTCCGGCTCCGTCTGTGAATGGGAGAAGGAATTGCAGAGAAGTGGTTAATGAGCGTCTACACCCGCGTGTAATGAAAAGGACGTTATACTGCATACTGTATGTCTCCCCTAAAGACTGCTGGTCCTTAGTGGATGACAGATTTTATTATTTTTTTTTTCTCTGCCTTTTTGTTGAGTGTGCATTTTTTTTTTTTTTTTTTTTTTAGAATTCTGTTCGGTAATGCTGTATAATTTGAATATGAATTGCAACTTTTATGTGATGAAAAGCTTCGAGCAAAATAAATAAATAAGTAGGACTATACTCTCTCTAATACCGTTTCCTCTCTTTCCAGTGTTTGCAATTACAAGAGCTGTAGAGAAAGTAATGCAAAAGTGGGCATAACTATTTAAAAAATATATATATATATTATTAATTGACATAACATGTCATTCATATTGCACATGTTGATAGAGTTGATAGTCTTCTTTTATACCAGAGAAAATACCCAACATAATCGCCATCGCAAGCCGTGCATTGGCGCCACTGTTGAACCCAACACTGTTGAATCCTCTTTATCGCAGTTGATGGTCTCCCACTGTGTGCTTTGTCTTCAGCGATGGTTTCCCCCTTTAAACTTCTTCCTCCATCTGTGCACATCGCTCTTCAGTGGTTTGCCTTACAGTTTGGTTTGTTCGCAAAGTAGGACAGCGTGCAACGTTCCAGAAGAAATTGAGTATATTTAACGAAGAAATTCTCCTCGATTGGATGTTTGTATTACACGAGGTTCCTCTTACAAATTCAGTTCTTGCAATATCCATCCATCACACAATTATTGATTCAGCTTCTTTGTTCGTTCTCACAAAGCTTAGCACGTGAGCAATTATATGAGATCTTCATTCCCCGAAGAGCCCATGTCTGTTCAGCTAAAATTCAAATGTCACAGACGGCCAGTTGAAAAAAAAAGAAAAGAAAAAAAAAAGCAATGCTCATCGATCTCCATGGAGTCATTAAAAAAAGGTCAGTGTTCTCAAATTGATCAGGGTTCTTTTAGTTTTATCCCTCCTAGCAGTGATCTGTTTATTCATCTACATACCGATATCTACCCCAATTCTGAGGCATTTTACAAAACCAAAGGCTTACTATGAAATCTTGTGCAGTTCAGAGAGATGTGGAAGCTGATTCCATTTCAATATACTGAATTACAAGTGCCTATTTGGTAGACAGATGGCTTTCTACCAAATACTTTGGATTTCACAAAACACATTGCACCAGCAAATCATCCAAATCATCAGCACCTGTGGAGACGCCACACTAGACATTAAGCAGTTTGGATTCTGAGCCTCTCCACGCTACCATACTTTTCCCTTCCAGTTAACTTGCCATGAATATGCGTTACTAGACACCTTATGCAGCTGAGATTATCCTTGTGTCGGGTGATCATGATTTGGACATCTGTCAAGTCAGCAGTCTTCCCCATGCATTTAGTGACACAATACACAATATTTAAATTGTATGGTAACCTAAAAATTCTAATATTTTTTTAGAAATTAATTTATGATTGAAATTTAATTATAAAAAAATAAATAAAATTAACTTTTTTATAATATTCAAATGTTGGAGAGGAATGCATGTATGTATGTATGTATGTATGTATGTATGTATGTACTTATACTATATGGACAAAAGTACCCGGCCAAATGTGTTAATTAGGGGCAATACTGTATTAACGCTTCAGCGTACCAAGACATCTACGGCAATTCAATCAACCAAAACACAGAATTGCGGTTGATTTAATTATTTTTTAACATTATACATATAATACAGAATATCTGTGTGCCAAAGAAGCTACTGTACTTCTGAAGTTCATGCAACATGGAAGCGACCGATCTTGTTTCATTAAAATTTCAAGCTGCTTTGGAGAGATGATTTTAAATGAGCCCCAAGACTGGCCGTTTTTCAGCGTTTATACTGTCTCGCTTCAAACAGTAATCATTTAAAATGTCAATTATTCATATTTCTTTATTGGTATTGATGCTAAAATTTGTAAGCTTCTAGAAGCACATCAACTGTAAAATTTGCTTAAATAACAAAAAAGAGATGGTTTTTGGTAAAAGCTTGGAAAGCAAAATGGTCCATAGCATAGCATTTTAGAATAATACACTGATTAAGAGTGAAAGTTTTCAATACAATAAATTAATTGCATTCAGCAAATGTGTTTATGGGATAAAACTAAACATTTGTATACATGTTTATAAAAAAAAAAAAGCATGGATTGGCAGATAAGAAGCATTAAAGTACTAAACATCGTGTTATGATCTTATCTAAAAATGTCTTTTCTCACCTGGGTGAGACACTTTTTTAGCACCAGTACCCTGTTTGTGGCAACAGTTTGTTGAAGGCCATTTTCTGTTCCAGCATGACTCCGCCCCAGTGCACAAAGCAAGGACTATAAAGACATGGTTTGATGAGTTCATTGTGGAAGAACTCGACCGGACCGAACACAGAGCCCTGACCTCAACCCCATCGAGCACCTTTGGGATGAAATGGAGCGGAGACTGTGAGCCAGACCTTCACGTCCAACATCAGTGCCTGACCTCATGAATGCTCTGCAAAATGAATGGACATGAATTCACACAAACACTCCAGCATCTTGTGGATGGCCTTCCAAGAAGAGTGGAAGTTGTTAGAGCTGCAAAAGAATAGGGGACCCGACTTCATATTGAAGTGTCTCTGCAGTGTTACTCCAGGTTTGTCCATATAGTGTATGTATACACTCACTCACTCATCATTTATACCTATACTTAATCCTGTATTCAGGGTCACGGGGGGCTGGAGACTATCCCAGGAGACTTGGGGCACACGGCAGGGTACACCCTGGACAGGGTGCCAATCCATCGCAGGGCACAGACACACACACACACATAGACTCACTCATTCACACACTACGGGCAATTTGGGAACGCCAATTAACCTAACCTACATGTCTTTGGACTGTGGGAGGAAACCGGAGTACCCGGAGGAAACCCACCAAGCACGGGGAGAACATGCAAACTCCACGCACACAGAGACGGGAATCGAACCCGGACCCTGGTGGTGCAAGGCGACAGTGCTGACCACTACACCACCGTGCCGCCAGTATGTATACAAATAACCCTAAAAAAAAGTGACATCCATTAACGAGGATACAAATTCCTGAAACAGTCTGAGAGTTTTATCCTATTCATTATTACACTTGATCAGGAGGAAGCATCGGGAAAAAAAAAATACCCCAAATAATGAAAGAGACATTTTTACAGGTGTGTGTGTGTGTGTGTGTGTGGGGGGGGGGGGGGGGGGGGGGGTAAGTAAACCCACAAGTCTTGTACAAACAACAATATAATATTTACTGGCCATTGTGTGTTGCATTGAAATTGATTATTTATAACCTTTGAGTGTCTCTAGAAGCGAGCTGAAAAAACTTGGCTGGTGTTCGTCCTTTTAATTTTTTTTTTATTTCTGCATCATATCATGTACAGTGCAACTAAAATAAAACTAATATAATGAATGTATGGGTTATTAATGTCAAGTGTAAGGTGTATCTAATAAAATGTACTCATAAAATCATTAAACTTTAAATGCATATTTTATTCATCTCTATGAGTTTAAATATGAAACCAGATATTTTATATATTAAGTTTATCAGTACATTTTCCTTATGATGCAGAGAGAAGCCCTGCTACTGTATATTTTTGACTTAAGCTGTTTGGCTCAAATAAAAATACGAAACACACTGTGACCCCGCTGTTTTTATTTTTATTTTTTATTCACAGTATATAGAAGCTTATGAGTATAGGATTTCACACTTGAGTATATTTATTTAAGATTTAAGGAGTGGAGTCCACAGTATCAGGGATTTATAACACAAACTTTTTTTTCCCCTCTGCAGGAACATTTTAACAGGTCTTTGGGGACTAATAGCAGTATTTTTTTTTTTTTTTAACCATTTCTCGTTTTATCACCATGAGACAGAAAAAAGAGGCTGGTGAAGTGATGACTGTATATATATAACTTTTTTTGTTGTAAGTTATAAAAGTAATTCAATTATTTCAGGTAGGTTTCAATGCCTTTAGTTCTTAAGACCCAGAGCATTCTTGGCCATATTTTCTTTGCATTACTACAGGGTCAGGATTGCAATATAGAATGTCTTTATTTTTATACATATATATTTTTGTTGTTGTTGTTTTTTTCTTTGTCTTTTTTTTTCTTTTTTTTTTTTTTACCAAAATCTAAAAAGAATGATGAAACTGTAACCAACTATGTAAATTCGACTGACCAAAAAAACAAAAACATTACACAAATCACAGACAATTGTGGTTTTATCTGTTGTTTCGTTCGACCTAATAATAATAACAATAATCTCAGCATTCTGAGTATCTACACATTACCTGTATGCGTCATCATACCCATATTCTTATAATGGTAAACATTTTCACATTTTGAAAGTCACAATAACGTTGGTTCTACATGACATATCCAAACATTATTTATGTCTTTATTTTTTACTTTTAAATCTGTCATTTACCAGTGTTGTTTTTCCAGAACAGATCTGCGCCTGTTGAGATTTAAGGTTTAATACTGTATAACCATACATGCTCAAAATGTACAATATTCTTCCTTTTTTTAAAAAAAAGTTTTCTGTACAGAATCCTTGAAAAATTGCTGTAGTGTTCAGAGGAAGAAAGCATTGTACTCTAGCTGTGGGTATACCATAGACTTTTAATTTGGTCTTTTTTATATTCATTTAGCTTTATGTTTATTATCATTTATTGATGATCAGCTTGTTCCTATGCTATGTGATACCTTAACCTAAATGCAGTGGAACCTTGGATTGTGAGCATAATTTTCATATATAATTTTTATTTATAAGTAAATCTGATACGTACTGCTTATATATCAAAGCGCTCACATATCAAAGCGAATTGTCCCCTTAAAAATAATGGAAACTCCAATGATTTGTTCCACAACCCAAAAATATTTATACAATAATACAAAATATGATGCTTGCTTTTGCTTTATGCGCAGCACACACATGGTCACAATGTTAAAATAAACAGAACATGTGCGCATGGATGTCGACTATATGAGTGGCGCACGCGCACTGAGACAGAGCATGGGAGGCGATTACCCATAATCCCACAGCATGCAAGACAGAAGAACCATTGGCTCAGTTGTGATCATGTGAGACAAAATGCATATGCATGATACTTGTACAGTTTGTCTTGCAAAATGCGCACAGACCGAGTTACTCGCAATTCAAGGTTCCACTGTAGAAAACATATGAACCTGGATAAACTTTGACATGTCGGATGGGAGTCGATAGTGTGCTAATGTAAAGCCACAGTTACTTTGTAGACTGTATAAACTAATTTGTAAGTCAAGCCCTGCACACACAAAAATATAGGTATGATTTATCACATGTAGCTGGCTTAGGAAACAATAGAGAAAACATTCAAGAAGCACAAGTACTGTATGTGTATTATGCAAGACAAAGGAGAGGATGAGAAACAAATAGATGAGGACAGCTAACTAGAGACTCATCTGACTCAATACCATGTTTTCATTTTAAATATTGTTTCACATTTCTGAAATGTGTTTATATGTTTTTTTTTCCCTTTTTTTATTATTGTTTCAAGTCTAGCTACGCTTTTCAAGTTACAACTGCATGTTATACTGTACCTCAATTTCCTGAGGCTGGGTCTGGAGAGAGAAGTCATTTTTGCTTCTTGCTTCCCCCCCCCCCCCCTTTAACGTGTCACATGTCTGGAAGTGTCTGCACGGTATTTCCCCCAGCTGGTCTTCAGTATGTCCTGGAAGCACGGAGAGATGTTTGCAATGGGAAATCAATTTAATTTTTCTTATATTGTTTCAGAGATTGAATTCCAAATTCAGTGCCACGCCGGGTAGCTATTTCTCACCATTTCTCGTATTCAGTTGACAAAAGATAAAAGGAAGAAGGCAGACATGGGTATCCAAATCTGATGCCAACAAGTCTGGGTTTGTTCTGTCTGCTCCAGTATGATTTATTTTGGGTACACCGGATTCTCACACGAACAAAACATGGGAGGTGTTCAAGTGAAACCGGGACTTGCTTGTGATGAAAGTTCTCAATGAAACTGATCGAACATTTATAGAAGACATCTAGCACGGGGCGGTTTATGGATAACTTTTCACCAAATTGCAGAAGAGACTGCAGGAACTGTACACACAATCAATCATTCATGAACGCTCCCAGGTACAGTCTTGACCATGACCATGTTTGGGCCTCTAAAGGAATTCCTGGGATGCCCGGGTTTCAGATGTGAAGTAGATGTGATGGCTCCAGCATACTGGAGATTCTTTTTGACTTTTTAGTTCTTTTCTTAGTATGCGAGAACCATCGCATATTTCATCATCATGTATTTCTTAGATATATTCATCTATTCATCCAGTACATACTGAACAGGGTAGACTGTTTACATTTGACTTGAGCCTGTAAACTGACATTTAAGTACAGTATATCTATCTAAAGGGCAGTCGGTTTGCAGTGTACAGCAAACCGTGATCATTCAGGAAATACAATAAACGTCCAGTAAATTGAAGAATCCTTCCTTGTGTTCATTTGATACCTTTCTGAGTTATTAACGTCATGAGAGAACGTATAGGAGGAATCTGGGCAAAAGAATCAATAGTTATATCGAGCAACCAAACACAGCCTGACACATTCAGCAATCCAATATGTTCAAACCTGAGGTTTTAAATCATCTGTGGTTTAAAGGCTGACTTCGTGGAAAGACATTCCACATGCAGTATATGTGTACAAGTCATGTCACTCTTTAATCTTCTCTGATGGTGGCTTACTGTGTGTATGGCAGCTACAGTAGATTATAGTGATGTGTATGTGTAGGTGCACATTTGAGATCAGTATCCAGTTCTTTCTCCATATGTTTAAAGTTTTCTGATTAAAACGATTCAGAAACATAAAGACGAGCAGATTAAAGTGGAGCTGCGAGGCCAAGGGGAACAGGAATCAAAGGGGTCTTTTGATACTTACTCACCTTAGCCTCCCAGGTTCACTTAAATCCGATCATCTTTACGTTTTGATTTCTATCAGTCCTCCTCGCTCCCACTATCTGCTAATTAAAAGGCATCTTAAAAACATTTGCACTCGGCGCCTAATGTAGCATCATGTTGTTCTTTGTCTATCGATTTCTTTTCCAATTTCTATGCTGTAGAATAAATGATTCAAAGCCCACTGAGGCAGTAATAAGATCAAGCTCATGCAGCCCATTAGCATTCATCTCATTTTGATATATATACGGAGAATTTCGAAAGCCTCTATATTATTCACAGATTAGCAATTTTCACCCTTGTTTTATTTCTAAGCTCGGGGATTTATAACAAATCCCAGGTTGGTCTTCCCTGTAACGGGATTCTGGTTCATTAGAATGAAGAGGAGACATAAAAGGGCCTCCGTCATACCTCGATAGGATTTCATCACTCATTACTAAAGGGATTGCTCTGTGTTTTTTTTTTTTTTTTTGAATGATTTATATGACAATTAATCACTTGTAGAAAATTCACTGCCCTCTTTAATCCTTTTCAGGCTGAGCCCATGTTATGTGAATGCCCGTGCAACTGCTGTAAAAGTAGGACACTGTTCTTTCACTACACTGAGCCCCATAAATAAATAAATAAATAAATAGATAGAATAAAATAAAAAATCCCAGAGCAGGGAGCAGCACTGATCTAGCAAAAAGCTGCTTAAGTTTCCTGTCTCTGGGAATCAACATGGCAAAACCATGAATGTGGAACTAATACCGAACACTAGTGATCGCGACAGGAAACCTTTGGTCACTGGAAAGAAAAAAAATTGAACACAGTTGTGAAGGCTTCGTCTCTTCCTTCCTTTATCTCTATATGGCGAATGTGTTGATACAAGCATTATGAGTCAATGGAGACATAGAGCTCAATGCTACCGATACAGTACTTTGTTGTTCCTGCAATGTATCAAGCTGAATTTCGGATTTTTTATTACGGAATGCCATTTAAAGCCTGTAATAATGATATGGTTGTGTATTTAATAATCATATAAAATGGCTAATTACCGGAGGTTGGCAAAGTACACAAATTCTTTGCTTGAGTTACAATCGAGAAAACATCATTTACGCAAAATGTTGAAAGCCTGCATTTACCACTGTGATTGATTAAAAGTCCTAATAGTACTGTGTTACTCGGTGCCGTTCGAGATGTGCGAGATTCAGGACTACATACTGTGTGTGTGTGTGTGTGTGTGTGAGTATATATATTCACACTCACCTAAAGGATTATTAGGAACACCATACTAAGAAATACTACATACTAAGAAAAGATCCCCCACACCATTACACCACCACCACCAGCAGCAGCCTGCACAGTGATAACAAGGCGTGATGGATCCGTGTTCTCATTCTGTTTACGCCAAATTCTGACTCTACCATTTCAACAGAAATTGATGTTGGTGAGCTGGTGCAAATTGTAGCCTCTTTTTCCTATTTGTAGTGGAGATGAGTGGCACCCGGTGGGGTCTTCTGCTGGTGTAGCCCATCCGCCTCAAGGTTGTGCGTGTTGTGGCTTCACAAATGCTTCGCTGCATACCACCGTTTCTTCCCATTCTGACATTCGGTTTGGAGTTCAGGAGATTGTCTTGACCAGGACCACACCCCTAAATGCATTGAAGCAACTGCCATGTGATTGGTTGATTTAGGTAATTGCATTAATGAGAAATTGAACCGGTGTTCCTAATAATCCTTTAGGCGATATAAAATGTATGCATGTATTTTGGCACATACAGTACTGTACTTAAGTACAATAATAGAGTAAATGCGCTTAGTTATCTTTAATCTCTGTTAATTACTATAATTAGGCAATTAAAAACCAAATAGCATAACCTCCCTCCTCCATTTTCATGATATTGATTTAGTAGTAACTTTGGCATTATTAAGTTGTGCACATAACTGTGCAAGTAACCGTCATTGATCAGTAATAAAAAAAGCAGGAAGCACTAGATTAAGTGCTATTGATAAGCTAACGAGTTTTAAAGACACATTGTAAAATGAAACCAACATAAGCATGATCAATGTGAGAAATACAGCTATGACTATTCATACAGCAGTATATTGATAATAGATTGTATAATAGTCCTATAGGCACCAGTCTGGCAGCTACACACACACACACACACACACACACACACACACACACAAACTTTGAACCTCCAATAAAACAACAAAAAATTTTTTTAAATCTCTGATCAGTGTACATGTACCACCTGCAGGAGACGTGTATAATCTCAGTATGGAAACCAGAAAAGACTTGAGCAGCTGTGTAACCCATGTCCGCACCGACCTGTCGTTTTCTTTTTTGCCAAGATAATTCTCTGCATGTCGTCACTAAAGCACACAGATTCTGGAGCTGTCGAATGATAGAGATGTACAGGACGTGATACACACACAATAGAATGCGTTACGACTAGTTGATCGGCATAAAGAGGTGCCCTTGGATCCAGGTGGCAGCCATGAGTCATGCAGCTTTAGAGTACACTACAGTCTCTTTAAGACAAGAAAGGGCATTTCACTGTCTCTCTAAGTTAGCTTTGAAAAAAAAAAAAAAAAAAAAATTATATATATTGAAGCAAGTATGTACTCCATTTTTCCCTTACAGAGTCCAGCCTCTCCCTGAGAGTGCTGCTCTAATGTTCCTCTGCTGATTTCAGGGGTTTCTCTCCATTTTGTTCACGAATGGACACAAAACTCTTCATGTCGAGACCTCTCTGCAGGCACTGTGTAGGAAGCACAAGTGCTCAGCTGATGTCTGGTGCTTTCAGATAAGAGCAGAACCTGGGTGAGGGGGAGGCTGTAGGACAAAATTAGAGACCTTGCATTGTGGGCTAGGATCTCTCAAATATGACAATAGAAAAACAAACAAACAAACAAACAAACAAACAAACAAATAAATAAATAAATAAACAAACAAACAAACAAAAAACAACACTGTAAATGTAAAAAAATAAATAAATAATAATAATAATAATAATAATAATAATAATAATAATAATAATAAATAAATAAATCACTGGCCCGGGGATGTCATCTTTAACACATTAGCTCCACGATATGGATGGATGTTTATTTTCACTTATTTTATGTATTTGCTGTATTTATGTATATAAAGTTCATTATGATGATTATGCAGCTGAATAAATGTGTGAAGTGTATAACATACCTGTACATTAACTAAACCTATAAACCTGCTGTAGGCCACGAGTCAGATTAAACAGTCAGCTACAGATAGAGAAAGCTGATAAATGTTAATTGTGAGTAGGTGTTTTCCTAGACAGACTGACTGCAGACGCAATGTTGGCCACTAATTAGTCCATGTAGAACAGTTAATAGTGTGTTCGGGGAAGTCGGGCCAGCTTTGCGGCCATGTGTGAACTGGCATTTTCATACTTCCTGATTCTTACTAATAACTAACTGGATGAAATGTTAATAACAAGAAGAGATGCGTTCGGACATGGTTGTGTATAAAAATGTTGCTAAATCCACAAGCAGGTGAATCTACTTATGCATCCTTTCAAACCAGTGACCCGTGACTTCATGCCGGTGGTTACTGCTGTAGGTTGCGTTGCCGAGGACCGCGTTGCTATGGCAACCCACAAGTGCACACACTCGCTCATATACAATGCATGTCTTTGGACTGTGGGGGAAACCGGAGTAACTGGAGGAAAGGAAAGCGTGCTGCCCAGTAGCTGAATAATGTAAAAGAGGTCTATAATGATCTATAACATGCTATAAAATACAAAATATGTTATTTAAGTCTCTCTTTTTCCCCTACATAGAGACAGATGATTACACTAATAATAATAATAATAATAATAATAATAATAAAAAAAAAAACCTCTAAATGTTTGACTAGACCATTGCCAGTGCATGACAAAATTGCACAGAACAACATTTTAATTGCATAAACATCACCATGACACTTAATATCATTGGCAGCAGTCTTGATTGATCACTACATAATTTGTCTAATCATACCAATAATTATTTAGCATGATGTGTATATACACAGGTCATTGGTTCGATTAAACAAACAGAGACTACAATCATTATATTATTATGTAACAGTGTGTCTATCTCAAAGAAAGAAAGAAAAAAAAAAAACCCGTGCACTGGCTACCTTTTCAGTTTAGAATTAATTACAAACTACAGTAGCATTACTTACATACAAGGCTCTAAATGGTTTAGCTCCCACGTACCTAGCCGGTCTTCTGACACGTTACAATCCACCACGCTCCTTAAGATTCTTCCCAGAATGAGGCGGGGTACACCCTGTACAGGGTGCCAATCAATCACAGGGCACACACACATGCACTCACACGCATATTCATACACCAACAATTAGCCTAATCCGCTTGTCTTTGGACTGTTGGAGGAAAGCCACCAAGCACAGAGAGAACATGCAAACTCCATGCACACAGAGACGGGAATCGAACCCGGACCCTGGAGGTCAAGGCGACAGAAAAAAAAAAAAAAAAATCAATAATTTTTTTTATCTACATATGTTTATTGTTTATTTAAATTAATATGAAGAAATAAAGGGTGGCTGAAGACTTTTGATCAGTACTGCACGAACGCATGCTGATCCATTCATTAAGAGCAAGCTGAAACGAATAACTAGTTTGAACCACAAAGTTGTAATGGCTACAAATGAAAAAGAAAAAAAAAAAAAGTTCAAGCAAGCTTCACGTTGCAATAAAGTTAAGATAATGTTGTTGTTTCTTCAATAAAAAAAGAGACCTGATCGATACCAATACATTTGAAATCAGAAAACGCTGAGAGTCGCTAAACTAAAAAAGCGGCACAATCAGGGATCCTGGACGACTGAACGGTGTTGCAGTGTTGTGTTTGATCAGCTGTCTCTGGTGTACAGCTCAGACACCGAAAGTCACACGGACAAGAAAGTCAGTTTGGAGGTGAGGTGATAGAAATGAAGTTGTCAGTTGATTGTGTCATGGAATAATTAAAACCTGTCTGTTCAGGCCAATTAGTCTTAAAAATGTGGTTGTATTCATGATAGTTAATATTCGTTTTGAGCACATCTGGAGGCACGAGGGTCTGAATCTGTGGTGCTTCACCGTTTTGGTTGTCACTCTGTCTGTCACGCACATGTTTGTGTTAAGCCTGACTTGTCTGCCACCCTTCATATATCTCTGCTCCTTTATGCTCCAGAGGTTTGGCAGGTTTTCCTTTCAAAAGAGCTCACTTGTGAAGTGATGTACATTGTGGATTGCACACCAATTCAAAATCTATATAAGCATTCCACAGAGCAACAAAGCATAAAATAATGAAAAAAACTTCACTCCGAGTTTGTGCTTTTTCTGACTATAGGTCAGGTTTCAGATTTTTGGAGGATAAGCAAAAATTGAAATAAATAAATAAATAAATAAATAAATAAATACACAGCTGTATGCTGTTGCAAGAAATGAATGAATAAAGGGATTTGTGGTCATGTGACGTGAAGAATTTTCCAATAGCCAAATATCTTTCCTCTTGTACTACAGTGCCTTGCATTTAAAATGTTATATTATTATTAAATAACCACATGACATACAATGGTATATGTTGACAATCACATTCAACAGCTTTCCCCCGCTCTTGAATTTAATATCCCGAAAAACCATGCGGCACAAACCATGCGGCACAAAGCCCATCTTCCTGAAAAACCTAGCTTGTGTCTGCTACTGTACATCTCCTTTAGTTGTGCTAACAGTGGAGACACATTGCATTTCAGGATCTCCTGACAAAATGGAGAACATGTTACTGTTGCACCACACCGAAGAAAGAATTCATATCAGGGAAATTCTGTTTTCCATTCTACTTTTTGGCAGACTGACTGTCTATTATGCCGAGGCAGAGCAAGAAGAACAGCAGAAATTCAGAGTAGTGTTATCGGCCCTGAACATTTATTATGTTGAAGGAATTCTTTCAAGAGTAGCAGACATAAGCTAAGTCTGCAGGAAGATGGGCTTTTGCTCCAAAGGAAGTAACAAAGCTGCGCATCGATTGAAATGCGAACGCTCACATTCAGATGGAGGCTAAAAATACATGCCAAATAGCACTAAAACGAACAGCATTAAGCATCTTAACAGCATACAGCATTAAGTTTAATTAGCCTGCTGTTGAGCCTAAGAGCGTTCTCATTTATTTATTTATTTATTTATTTATTTTATCTCCATTCTGTGCTGAAAATTAATCAATCCCCAGACTCTCTCAGCTGTTCAGATCTATGCATTTGTTTGGTCTTTGAATGCCCCCCGCCCACCCCACCCGCCCGCCCGCCCGCCCCATCCCACCCCTTCCCTGCCCCGCCCCGCCCCATCCCACCCCTTCCCCTGCATTGCTGGTGTGACTCTCATGAAATACTGCTGAATAGTGAGGCATAATAATGGATAACGGGTATTGGCTGTTCTATTTGATTGGTTTAGACAGTACTGTACAATTGGATAGAGAGAGTGTGAAGTCTGGGTCTTTTTGTGCCACCAAGGGGTAAACAGTACACTGTGATTAAGGGAGTAATGGAGTGTAAGAAGCTCTGCCCATGCTACTTTATCTAAAGTGCTATTCCTCTTCAACAAAGCAAGTGGAAACCTTCATCATTTGCCACAAAATGTGCTTGCGTGAGATGAACTGGCGTATTTAAGAAACGATTTTTATAAGATTAGGTATATATAAAATTTGGATATTATATATACATAAATTAAATAAACGGATTATTATTATTATTAAGATTCTTCACCACTTTTGGTTTCACACACACACACACACACACCGATCACTGAAGTGGCAGAAGTACACAAACGTACTGTATTATTCAAGTGAAAGTACAAGTCTGTATAAAAACGTGGATAGTTCTCTGTTTAACTAAAAATGTCAATCTGTCCTGCCCCAGCTAGCGGGCTAATTATGTCTCCAAGTTAGTTTTTTGTTCATTTATTTGGTTAATTTATGTTGTCATGTCATTCTGTCTTGTATCAGCTATCATTGATATATATACTGTATATATATATGTCAATTACTGACTTTGTTGAAATATTAAAGGTTTCAGCTCTAGTCAGTGCTGTAGTGGCTGACAATACCCCAAGTCTTAACTTAGAGCAATGCATGTCGTTTTTCTTGCAAAGGCAGATTAAAAAAAAAAAAAAAAAAAAAAAAAAAAAAAAAGTCTAACTGAAATTAAGTTACTGATACTAAATGAGGTCCTGGACATGATGGCGTGACTTGTTAATAGCGACAAGATTATACATTAATTAAATGAATGGCAATCAGCTTTGTTAGCACCTTTCATTACGTCTGTAGCTTGGCTAGCTAGTTGCTTCCCTGTATTCATTAAACATGGCCATACTGCAAGCATACAGAATGCAATAAGGTTAAATGCCACGGCAAAACATAAGATGGTTTTTTAACAAAAATATTGATACTTTTTATTGGTGTGACACACAAACCGCACACAATTTAGCTAAAATCACTTCTCATCTTATCTTAGCAAGTGCACCCGTTTAAGATGCTTGAAAAAAGCAGCCAGAAAAATCCCAAGCGGATGGGATTGTTGCCCAAGTAAGTGTCAATCACGCTGGTGCACTAACCAATCATAATGACCTGATAGTTCTTTCGGTAAACTTGGACTGATGGAATTGTTTTGTTTTGGTTCCTTTCCGCATGGGGGAGCTAAGGACATGCTATGGTGTGACCACTCCAATGTGTCAACTCCTATGTTCAGGTTAGAAATTGCTAATCTGCTTGTCAGTTGAACGGTAATGAGTATCAGTTTAAAACCTAAAAGATTGATTCAGACTATAAATGTACACAATAAATACGAATATTCGTAAAAATGAAGAGTTATACCATTATTGTCTCACCCTCGCAACTCTATCTATATTTTGTTCTATTAACTAGTTTTGTGCAGCCTGTACTTTTAGTATGCTAATTAGGCCCAACCTCCTTCATATCGCAATGAGATCACATGACCTGTAACTAAGTAAAACTTTCAAAACTCCCATCGTGGTGGACAGAGCAAACTCGCCAAAAAAGATGCAACATTTTAATGGAATCTGCCAGGAAAATCTTTAAGTGCCTGGGTTTCTGACGTCTTGTTTGTTTTGACACCTTGTCACGTGACCATTGCATTTTTTTTTACTATTTGCCACTATAACCTTATTTGCTATTTATTTTTTCCTCTTCATTTTAACATACATACATTCTTACACATGTACTGTAATATACATTTTTAAGAACCATATATGTGTGTCAATCTTTAACTACAGTAAAAGCATTTGTTCTTTTGTGGCAAACAAACACCGTGGGCAATTTGGAACACCAATCATGCTACATGTCTTCTTTTTTGGATTGTGGTTGTAAAAAAAAAATAATAATAAAAAAAAATCACCCAGCATGGGGAGTAAGATTCAATATGTACATACAGACTGGATGAAAGCGCCAAACCCCCCAACCCTGAGAGCTATGTTTCCAAAATCAGCGTCAGATTCCACTGCCCTGTAGTGCATCTACTCCAGGTTTTCTTCCTATAATTGTACTGTTAATATATATATATATTTTTATAGTTAAAAGTTTATTCCTGTTCAAACTGTCAAGATGGTACAGTCGGTATGGGTTTCAGCTTTCAGCTGTTTTGTGTCCTCAGACTTTTTCTGTGTTGAGTTTGCATCGTCTCTCTATATCCATCTGGGTTTTCTGCTTTCCTCTCACCTCCCAAGTCTTTCTGGCATGTGTAATTTGTCCCATGTTGTGAATATTTATGTGCATAGTGCGACTTGTTTATGGACTTGGGTCCTGTTCAGGGTGAATTCTTCTGTCACGTCCAATGTGACAAAAATCCACCATAGAATTCACCATGATGGAGGCCAAAGGTCAGAACTGGATTCAGTCACTTCCTTATACTGTATATATATATATATATATATATATATATATATATATATATATATATATATATATATATAAAAATAATAAAAAAAATTTTGTTTGTTTTGCTTACTGTATATGAGCGCTCGGTTTTATGTTACTCATTGTACAGTCTTGCCATTCATTTGAAATGTCCAAGATCAAAATGAAAAAAAAAAAAACTTGTACATTATAAGCATTCAAACTCTTTAAATGGAGACCAAATAAAATTGCAGAAGGTAGAACAACTATGCACAAGCATCTAAAAAATAAATAATATATATATATATATATATATATATATATATATATATATATATATATATATATATATATATAAATAAATATATAAAACACCCTGGCATGCTCCGATCTTAAAAAGATGAGACAGCAGCCTCATTATTATTGTAAGTTACGTCTGACTGTTGGTCTTTATCAGTTCCTGGGAGTAGCAGTTGCTTTCTCACCCGTGTTGTGTTCCAGACAAGAACTCTCGAGCAGATGCTAACAGCATGCAGAATGCCACTTTTTTGTGTATGCTTTTTTCATGTTTGTGTGATTATATGTTAACTTTAATTGTAAAAATAACGTTACTTTAACAGTCTATGAATATATGATCCCTGGCATCATATACACTGCATGTTTCACCTGCAAAAGAACAGCTTCATACTGTGGCGTCTTCTCTATCTGCCAATTTAACAGGATTTTTAATATATAAATAGTTATTTGAAATTAAAAAAAAAAATTGAATCAGTTACTCAGCTACTCTTCACCGAATACTCTTTTTTTTTTTTACTCTTACTTGAGTAATATTTTGGATGCCTACTTTTTATATTATTAATATATTTATTATATATTATTTTGAAGTACATCATATAAACATACAGTAACGAGTGCATGTTCGGCTGTTTGTCCTTCTTCTACCTAAGGGGGAAAAAAGTTCATTCTGCTTCTGATGTTCCAGTTTTTTTTCTTGTACACATAAAATAGACATTGCAATATTTATCACGATTCATAAAAAGTAAATCTGGCATGGAAATAAGTGCTCTGCCACTTTTGACCATGCATACAGGCCAGGCATAATTCTTTCCTCAATAAATGTGAAGCTCTTTCCAATAAGATCATGAGTGCACTTTGGTGCTAATACTGTAGATACTGCTGCATGTTAGAGCCAAGAGATGGATAGTTTTGGCCAGCCAATATCTTTAATTTTGTTCCCGTTATGTCTTTTAATGGGCATGGGCATAGCTTTGTGCAAAAAAAGAAAAAAAAAGAAAAAAAGGCTGTGTTGTATTCTATTGTCTTAAGGAAGGGTACAATTAGAAGAAAGGGGCAAGAGGTCAGGATTAATAGACAGTCAAATGCAATCAGCACAAGTGACTGCACCCATGTTGCAATTAAAAAACAGCAAGAAAAATCGACATTCTTTCTAACATTATCACTTCATTAGTGTGCGAGTAAACTGTGTATGACTAAAGTGGCAAGACAGGTCAACTTCCCCACATTGTATCTAATAGTTATATTGTTATTTAAAAGTCTTCATTCTCATTTATAAACTAGCTTCACACCGCAATATTTTCATTTAAATGCAAATTGGTCATGAAGAATCAACACATTAACATTTATGGTTATTAAAGCGACGGGACAAGGTAGCACCTAATATCTATTTATGTGGGTTTTGCTGGAATGCGGTTTCCTTTCACAGTGTGAAGACGACGACGGCGACGACGACAACAGGTGGAGTAATTCTGAACAGATTTGCGCACTTCTATTCACGTTATTAAAAAGTACGAATGTCATTGTTTAAGTTTTCCTGCTTTACACAGTCAACAAAGGGAGATCAATAATGACAATCCAGGTAAACAGACCAAGGACAACAGTAGGAGGACACAAGATATTATGAGCCATAAACAAGAGATGGCAAAAAAACAACAAAAAAAAAAACAACAACAAAAGACAACAACAACAACAACAACAAAAAACATAAAAAGGACAAACGCCAGAGGAATTTTTTATTAGGCAACAATACTGTTTATAACGGCTCCTAGTGTCAGTTCCGTCCTCAGAGTTTTTCCAAACTTTCCAGAACCAGCTTGTAACTGTATAGACTGACTTTTGGGTTATGCCAACCGCTGGACTGGCACAGTGCCCATTCAGCCTGAGCGTGTAACACCTGCCAATGTTATAACAGACCATAATAACCACAAACATAATAGAAATCCTCAGTTTTAATGTAATAATCCCCAAAACTTAATAGTAGTTTCTATTACTTTTGCAGGGATTTGTCACCACTGTTATGAAGGTAAACACCAGCTTTCGAAATTGTAATAACTTCCCACAGATGGAATATGTTGGTGGGAAGTTTATTACAGTTGTTACATTGTTGCATTACAATCTGTAGATGTGTGATTCATTACATCAACAATCTACCGCCCTAAAATATTTGATCTTCTTTTGAGCTTCCCTGCATTGTGAAAGGATCCACGGTCAGGTTTTCCACGATTATTTGTGAACTCGACATCAGCACACCCAGAAATCGGGCAGATCCTGGAGCAGGGGTGTTGACTGAAATTAACATGAGGTTCATTAAGCGAACCCTTCACCCCCGCTGAGGTCCGGACCATTACAGTACATACACCTAAAAAGAATAATAATAATAATAATAATAATAACAATAATAATAAAAAAGAATCGATGCTTTTTTCCAGACTAAAGAAATCAATGTAGATAACATTTAGTATTGAACACTTTTATGCTTGGTAAACACTCATATGCACGTTGATGGGTGAGCGAGAGAGGACCCATGTACCATAGATCGCTTATACTGGGCAGGTTTCTTTAAAAATGTCTGACACACACAGGCCTCATAGAGCTCGATGAGGGAAGAATAACATTTTTATTAGAATTTCTGAAAGCTCGGTTTTTCACCCTCAACTTTCCTGATTTTTGAGGAATCGAAAAAGTTGAGAATTTTCACTGATTAAAAGCTTCATCCGTCCGTGCGCCGCTCTGAGTTTGCTTCACTGCATGCATGAATGCACGTCTGAATGCAGCGTCGGTGAGCATAGTGTCGCAACAGTGGCACGGCGTCGTAGGACCCAGGCGGCTCTACCGATGTGACCTTCATGTGCCTCATAGAAATTTATTTTATTAGAAAATAACGTTGGCCATATATTTATTTCATTATGTCGAAAGGCTTCACGGGCCGGATCGATGCTTGTTGTGGTCCGGATTCTGACCAGGTGGTGAGAGGTGAGTTGAATCTATGACTCTAATGTTCAATTTTGCTTTTAATAAAATAAATGAATCAATCATTAACCATTTCAGTATTTCTTATATAAAGAGCAATAATACAAACAAACTAATTAATAATAATTAAAAAAACATTATTTCATATCTTCCCTTTATAAATATCTGTTCCCGGCACAGTTAAAGTACATCTCGCAAAAATAATCATGACTTGACCGTCTTCCGTGACATGTGCGTTACGAATACTACTATATGTTGCTGAAGTAAAAAAAAAATGGTTTCTTCTGACATAAGCCAACTTTAATATTGCAGTGTGTGCAGTTGTCCTTGCAAACTGCACCATGTTCACATGATGTTACCCATTGTTATAGTTGCATGATGTCATTTGGAGTTGCTAAGCAACAAAAACCAGTCGAACGTGTGGAAGAATAGCCGAAAAAATTACAAAAGCAATATTTCACAGCATGTTGAGTTTTAATATGTGTGTAAAACCTGTGCTCTGGTAAGAAAGCTCACTGGATGCACTAAAACATATTAATTGGTAGATGTTTTATATTCAGTCTCCAATTTTATGCCTTTTTGGGGATTATGTTAAACAAGGGAACAGTTTGGTGCCCGATCTTTTTAGCTGCTAGTAAAGATAAGGAGAGCAGAATGGTATGGATTTTAAGGAACAATCTGTTTCGAAATGATACAGATACAAGAATAGGGTGGGATTTAAAAGTACAGTATCTGTTTCAGAACATACAGGTACATTGATCAAGGCATAATAAATTAATTTCAGAAAGCACAAAGACTCTTCATATTAAATAGTCTGGGCTTTTTAATTAATTACATTTTTTGGGGGAAATGTTGTTACGTTTCCATTTGTCACCTCAAAGGCTAAACATCCATCAACATACGCATGCATGCTGTTCCTGTATTAACCACCATGTTAAATGTTCAATGAGGTCAGAAAATTCTAGGTGCATTTTAAAAAGCTTTTGAAAATGCTGCATTTTAGATCTAAGCACCATGGTTCAGAACACAGCTCTAACGTACTGTGCAAAAAGTCGTGAGCCTGATTCTTTCATATTTTGCTTCCAAAGAGTCAGACTTTCTTGTATTATTAATGTAAGATTTTTTGGCTCTCATTTTTGTCAAGTTATTGTTTCTCTTTCACTCCAGCCCCTGAACCTAAGCAGTTTCAGAGGAATGTTTTTTTGTTTATTAAACCAATTTTGAATTAAATTTTGTTTATTAATAAAAAAAAAAAAAAAAAATCGAACCTAAGTCTTGACCCAGTGAGTAACAGGTGCAGATGACGAGAGATGATCAGGAGGTGATTAGTTCACTGCTGATGATGAAAGCTGAGTGGTTGGAACAGAAGAGAGGGGAAACGAGGTCGCTGCTCAGGTTGTGACAAACAACCTGCTGTATAAATAAATTACTTACTCACTTCTCTTCTATACTGTTTTATCCTGTAGTGTAGCGGGGGGCTATCCCTACTTAGGGCACAAGGTGGGGTACACCCTTGATGGGCTACCAATCAATTGTAGGGCACACACATACACACACTGTGGGCAATTTCGGGAACACCAGTAAGCCTAATCTGCATGTCTTTAGATGGTGGGAGGAAACCAGAGAACCTGGAGGAAACCCACCAAGCATGGGGAGAATCAACCCTGGCCAGGAATCGCACGTTTGCAAGTGTTCCACAAGTCGAGCAAAGATTTTTAATAAATTTTGACTTGAAAAATGAGCAAGTCTTGATTTACGAATACCGACTATCATGTATGGTCTTCGTGCGCGTCTCTCACTGATATAATCAACATCTGTGTATGCGTGCACTGTTTACTATAAACACTGTGACCATGTGTGTGCGCGTAAAAAACATATTTTATTTTGTGTTTGTCTGCGTGTGTGTGCAGCGAATGTGTACTGTTTATTATAACACCTGTGTGTGTGTGTGTGTGTGTGTATGCGTGTAAAGCAAGTCTCATTATAGAGGTTAAAGATCCATTTTCTCTCTCTCCCTGTTTCAGCCTGCACTTTGTGTGCACGCGGGTAATTGGACACTGTGCCCCTTCACACACACACACACACACACACACACACACACACACACACACACACACTCTCTCTGTAATGGAGACACTGCTCTGTCGCAATACTTTTCAAATTAAAGTGCAGGTTAATTAGGGCCCAAGCATGACTGGTGCGAAGCACCATTGTATCTGAAGGAATTATTATTATTATTATTATGTATTCTTTTCCCGCCGCATGAACTGCTAATTTGTGTGCCTGATTATACTCAAACTCACCAAACTTTCCGGAAAATTCAGCCCCGGTGAAAATATTGGTCTGAACTTGTCTGCGTGAGTAGGCGTGGCCAAATGACTCAGCGGCGCCCCCTGTAATGTGACCTGGGTCCCTGTAAGACCTACTGACATGAAATTTAGTACACTGATGTATCTTCTTGGCACAAGAAAAGGTCTACTAGAGGTATACTCTAAAGTGAACAGGAAATCCGCCATTTTGGGAAAACTGCGAGATGTTGTATTTTGACTCCTCCTAGGGGAATTGCCCAGTCGAGTTCAACATTTCTCAGATCGCTCTTAAGGGATCAGGGACAAAAAGTTATCAAACGCTTTCGTCTGGGTCACATGGTCTGGCTGTGGTGCCACCACGAATTTGACCCTCCCCCGATGCACAGGAAATGGCTGTATTTTTGCCTGTTTCTACCACACACTTATTCCAATGTGAATGAAACTTTACAGTCATGATGCGCATTCGCGTCTGAACTTTTTGGCTGTCTTTCTATACAAAGCAAGAGACGAATCAGAGAGAATATGCAGGAGGACATTGTAGAGGCCTGCATGGACTGCACACGATCCGCGGGCCCGATCATCGCTACTTTCAGCTTTAATTTGTTTTATTTTTACTGCAGCAGTGATTCCGTCAGTGTGTCGCTCATTCGAGTGTGATATTAGAAAGATTTCTTGTTTATTTTTCTGATAAAGCAGTGTTTCCGTTAGTGTGTGTGTGTGTGTGTGTGTGCGCGCGCACATGTGTGAAACTGAAATAAGAGAGGAGGAAGCGTTACTGTGTAAGACAAGAAGAAAGAGAGTGGAGGGACCTCTCCTCTTACCTTAGCTATACACCGTGCCTGCGCGCATAAATGGAAACACTTATCTGTCTGGATTTATTTTTTACTTTTTTTTTGAAAGGTAAAGTGCAGGCTATTTATTTATTTATTTGTTATTTTGTATTAATTATGTTTTATGTATTTAGGGCTGTGGAATGAATACTTTGAGTTTTCATTATTTATTATGGGAAAATTCACTTTAATTTACAAGTGTTTTGATATATGAGCCCGCTTCCGGAATGAATTATACTCACAATCCAAGGTTCCACTGTGCATATCTGTATGTATGTATGTATGTGTGTGTGCGAGCGTGTGTATTTTCCCCCCTCTTTTTCTTGTGAGATGGAATATATATATATATATAGATATATATATATATATATATATATATATATATATATAAATTAATTTGTTTATTTATCTTTTAGTTTTTATATTTATTTTTCTTCAGTTTTCTCTTTTGTCTCCCTTTTCACTTTTCTTCAATTTCAGTTTTCTCTTTTCACTTTTATTAAATTCCTTTTCACTTTTCTCTTTACTTGATCTTTTCCTATACCGGAGCAACGCTCCCAGACCCGGTACTGTCTAAATATTAACACATGGTGTGCCACTTTCTGGGGGTTTAAGTAATCTACCGGCCAGGTGTAGCACATTAGCTTTGATTACCAACATGGCGGGAGTTGCCAAGCAACCGCGCCTGTCCGCCGCTCCGCCTGCCTATAAATCTGCGTAATAGTTGTCCGCGTGTTTGCGCGTGTCACACAACCAGATTTTAAATTGTATCTTAGAGGCACTTTGCAGCCTGTCACAGTAAAACATGTTGCCATTTCTTTCTTTAATCTACAGCTTTTAATTTATTTTAATATGTAAAAGTGAGACATCGTTCTAGGCTTGGAAAGTTTCTCCTGAAGGTCCAGGCACCTGGGGCAAGCAGATTTTATATTCTATAGTCATTGTGTTTTATAATAAACAAATCAGACAAATAAGTAAGATAATCCGAGCACAGGTCAGAGCTAAAATGTATTGATTTATATGGAGGCAAATACAATCATTATATTTTCTGTATTAATTAATTTAACTAGCTAAAGCTAGTTCAATTACCCGGGTGTGTGTGTGTGTGTGTGTATAAAGCAGTCACTTCCAGGCAAAGAATAAAAATAGGTTTTTTTCTTCCTGGCAGGTAAATTGGTGGTTGAATGAACTCACAGGACAATTTTGTTTAATGATTGGTGACATGTTTTAGGGGCATGACAGCTCAACTGTGAAGGAGTTCTCTGTATCTTCCACGCCTCAAAGCCTTTAGCTGCAGGTTGATGACAAGCTAACAATTCCAAAGTGAGTGATCGGGAGAGCTGAGAAGATTCCCTGTGGGCTGCTGTTGCTCTTGGGCTGGTGAAGGGTTTGTTAAGTACGGTGATTTGGGAAACGGATCACTGAGAGCAGGCTGAGGCTGTACGCGTGTGGCTCCCATTGTGAATGTCTGTGTGTTTTTAGTTGTACTTTTTAAGTTGTAGGATGGTGTGTGTTATCCGGTGACCACTCTGTGCAGTGGGACTGGTTTTGGGACTGGGAAGGTAATGTTGATTTGTCTTAGATTGTGGACTAACAAGGTTAATGAAAATGACTTTTCATGAAACGTTCAAACGTTTCCTCCATAGAAACATAAAAACAACCCAGTAAGTCATTTCGACGAGCAAGCCAAAAACCTGGGCGCAATTAAGGGAAATGTTTGTCCTGGTATGAACATGTTCTGCATGAGCATTTTATGAAAAAGCTTCTTTTTTTTATTTTTTATTTAGCTTTAAGCATTTTCTTCCTTGATGGAAGGAAAAATAAGTAGACCGCACAGAAGAGCGGGAATCATGAAAATAATAAAGAAATGAACAGACCGAGCCTGGAGTAATAATACAGTATAGTTGACATCGAGTTGTACACAATACTAATGTTAATATTAACCGCTATTATTGGGTCACATTTATCATTAAACTAACTGCTCACAGTTTTCATTTAGCTAGAATGTTTGTAGTCACATTTCACTACATATTGGTCTTTTATTGTTCAATTGCTCATACAGAAGTAACCTTTTTGTTCGGTTGGCCATTCTCACTCTCACTTCAACGTGTCTGAATATGCTTTTCAAGTCATGATGATCTGAAATGAAGACCCTGAAAAATCTTAACACTATGATTGCCTCCAACTCCAAGTAGAAAACATGGTATTGAACGGTTTGCTGTAATTCATGCTGTTGCTTAGCAATGTACAAATTAATCATCACTGCAGGTCAACAAATGGTTTTCTTTTGGTTCGATTCATAGGGGTCAGATTTCATTACCCATCATAACTTAAAAAAAAATAAATAAAAAAAAATCTACTGGCTACATAAGCACAAAATACTCACAACATACTCAGACTTTTGTGCAGAATAACAGAACACAGCTCTGAGAGTAAAAAGTATTTAAGTAAGTTTGCATGCTCTCTGTGCTTTTTGGGTCTCCTACAAGGAATTGCCGATCGGAAATCCAGGCATGTATTACCAGCTGATTGGCATTTCTGAATTGCCCCTTGTGTGTAATTGGGTATTTGTGCGCTTGTTCCTTGAGATTGCTTGGCCCTTGTTTGCTTTGTGCCCTGAATGACTCTCGACTAGATAAGCACCATTGGAAAATAATTGAATGAATGAACCTTAATAACGGCAGCCTATGATTCACAGCAAATATGACACCATAGCAGGCAAAAATATTTTTAAATATAATTGAATGTATTTAGTATTTATTTTCATAAAATTTCAACAATAGTACTATTAAACGTACTTTTTAAAAATGACCAATTAGGCTAAGTAATATTTACAAATAAAAAAAAAATAAATACAGTGGAACCTCGGATTGCGAGTAACGTGGTTTACGAGTGTTCCGCAAACCGAGCAAGTATTAGTTTACGAGCGCCGAGTATCATGTATCACGATGCGACTCTTATTTTGACACCGAGCGTCACTCTCACCTTTCCCGCGCCCCTCCCCCCATGGCTTCGCAAACACACAGAAACTCTGCTCGTCTCTTATGAGTGTGTGCGGGTAATTTGACACCGACACACACGCACAGACGCTCTCTCGCCTTTCCACCCCCTCCCCGGCTTCACAAACACACAGAAACTCGGCTTTGTCGCGATTCTTTTCATAGGTAAGGTGCTGGTTCGTTTTTTTTTTTTTGTTTTTTTTACTTTACAACCCTTAGTATGCGCTCACGCCAGGTCAGAGAGATTTCTTTTTTGCCTGTTAAAACGGTGTTTCCGGGTTTATGTGTGTCCGTTTGTTGTGAAACTTAAGTGATTCTGTTAGTATGCGCCCATGCCAGTCTCGCTTTTTTCTGTTAAAACGGTGTTTTCGCTGTGTTTATGCGTTTGTTGTGAAAATTAAAAAGTGAGCCCATTAATATACACTCATGCCAGTCTCAGAGAGATTTTTCTTTTCCCTGTTAAAACGGTGTTTTTGTTGTGTGTGTGTGTGTGTGTGTGTGTGTGTGTGTGTGTGTGTGTGTTTGTTGTGAATCTCAAAAAGCGAGGTGGGGAGAGAGCGGAGTGTTACTGTGTAAAACGAGGCGAGGGAAGTGGCTAATTCCACACACACACACACACACACACACACACGGCGCCTGCGCACACTTTTTTTAAAAGGTAAAGTGCAGATTAATTTGTTTTATTTTCATTTTATAGATTGTATTAATTATTTTTCTGTATTTATTTTTTGGGGTTGTGGAACAAATAATTTGAGTTTTAATTATTTCTTATGGGAAATGATGATTTGGTTTACGTGTGTTCTGGAATACGAGCCCACTTCCGGAACGAATTATGCTCGTAATCCAAGGTTCCACTGTAATAATCTAGTTAAGATACTTACAAAAATTATTGCAAAATTTTGAGAATTGGTTCAACCAATGTCAATGAGTAAACAGAATTTTGACAATGATATTTTCTTTTTATTTCATTCCATTTACTGTCTGTCAACTAGTACTGAACATGCAGTAAAGTGCTGACATTATTACAAATCATTCTGTTCCCATTTATTTTTTCCAATTGAAAAGATTAACAGGCTTATTAAAAGTAAAGAGAATTTTGCAAACCCCTAAGAGTTCCTTGGCTCTATGTATGAAAGAGTGTGAATAGTTTCCTTAAAGGAGGCAAAGAATCCTTGATGATCTAAGGAACCTTTTAAGTAATATTCAGTGAAACGTTTTAGGCTTAAAAACAGAAAAGTCTTGCTTATACTGTACTGTACTAACACAAACGTTGGTGTAAATGGAAGCTTGGGCACAAATTTTGTTAAATAATCAGAGCTTGTTGATGAACAAGTGATGTATATAATTTTGGGGTATAGTTTCCAACAACTTTCCAAGCAAATAGCATGATTAATAGACTCCGTGTTTCAGGAAAAGAAAGGGGGGGTTAGACAAGTTTCCTATTCAGAGGTTACTAGTAAGTCTGTTTGAACAGGAGGCTTGAAGTATTTTGGATGTCCTCAAAGGTAGCCGTGATTTCTTCATAACCTCTTTCAACTTTCTCAGATAATTATCCTCAAGTGGCTTCACAAATACTTAGAATACCTGTATTTTTTCCCCTTTCTATCTTTTTTTCCCTTACTCTTCCCTTGCTTCCTAGTTTCTAAGTAGGCAGGAGAAGAAGACAAAGAAACAGAACCATGACAGAATGCAGCAGTCCATTTTCATTGGCGAAATATTGTCAATGTTGCTTCTGGATGTTGAAAGACCTTTTTTTTTCCCTTTTCTTTTTATTTTCCAAAAATAGAAAATGGCACTGATGTCGACTAAATGACACTGGAACACCAGCGCATGGATGAGACCTACACAAATCTGCAAATATTATACGAATAAAAATACTTCTAAACAATGGAATATTAAACCTTTATTTACGGCATTCATTTATATTCCCCCAATATTTATGCAAAGATGTGCAGATATATACAGTACTGTATGCTCATGGTTGAGATCATGAAGTCCCAACCAAGTGATTGAATCTCATCAATTTCAATTGTTTTTGCAAACTTGATACTTGTCACTAAGTCTGTGTATGCACGATCTATTTCTTAACAGATTTACATGATTGTGAGCTTTCAGGAATTTCATTCTCCTAAAAACGTTCCTGAACCTCACTAATACTTACATCATCTGCTTCTTCAACTATTGCAGCAATGTGTTTTTTTTTTCTCTCTCTCTCTTTTTCCACCATTACAAATACACAACACTTGCTGAGTTACTGAAAAACAGACGTGTTAGTTTCTGCGGTACATGTATTGTTGTTTAATAAAGAATTTATATCCTTGATGTTGATTTTTGTCTATATATTGTTTAATAATCTTAACATTACGATATACATTAAAACATCAATGTAACCCAAACAAATATTAATTGAGCACCCTATCTTTCAGTCTGTTTTGATGTTTCAGGGAAGGGCAATTTATATATATATATATATATATATATATATATATATATATATATATACAGTGGAACCTTGGATTACGAGCATAATTCATTCCGGAAGCGTGTTTGTATTCCAAAAACACTCGTAAACCAAATAGACTTTTTCCCATAAGAAATAATGAAAACTCAAATAATTTGTTCCACAGCCCAAAACAATAAATACATGAAAATAATTAATACAACATATAAAGTAAAAATAAAACAAATTAACCTGCACTTAACATTAAAAAAAAAAAAGTAAAAATAAATCCAGACAGTTAAATGTTTCCGTGTGTGTGTGTGTGTGGAATTAGCCCCTCGCCTCGTCTTAAACAGTAAAACTCCTTCTCCCTCCCCACACCACGCTTTTTAAGTTTCACAACTAACATACACAATGCAAACACTGTTTTAACAGGGGGAAAAAAAGAAATCTCTCTAATGATACTCGCGTTAGCTGACTAACGGAATCACTGCTGTAAAGTAAAAAATAACAAAAAAACAAATGAACCAGCACCTTACCTTTGAAAAGAATCGCGACAGAGCTGAGTTTTTGTGTAAATAAAGCGCGTCTGTAAAGCGCCGGGGAGATCTGTGTGTGTGTGTGTGTGTGTCTGTGTCGGTGTCAAATTACGCGCACACGCACACACAATGTAAGTGTGTGTCGATGTGTGTGGGGCACAGTGTCAAATTACGCGCGTACACACAGAAGAGAGAGGAAGATTATAAGAGACGAGCACTAAGACGCAGCAGCGAACTCTTATTTTGACACAGGGGACGCAGCAGGGGAGACGATTACCCATAATTCCCGCAGCGCAAGAGAGAGAAAAATCATTGGCTCAGTTGTGATCACTTACCGGCTCGGTGTCAAAATAAGAGTCGCATGCGTGATACATGATACTCGGCACTCTTAAACTAATACTTGCTCGGTTTGCGGAACACTCGTAAACCACGTTACTCGCAATCCGAGGTTCCACTGTATATATTCTTTTTTACTTTAATTAATTTTTTTAATTAAAAGTTTTATTTCGGCGGCACGGTGGTGTAGTGGTTAGCACTGTCGCCTTGCACCGCCAGGGCCCGGGTTCGATCCCCGGCAAGTCTCGATTCCCATCTCTGTGTGCATGGAGTTTGCATGTTCTCCCCGTACTTGGTGAGTTTCCTCCGGGTACTCCGGTTTCCTCCCACAGTCCAAAGACATGTAGGTTAGGCTAATTGGCGTTCCCAAATTGCCCGTAGTGTCCAGGGTGTACCCTGCCATGTGCCCCAAGTCTCCTGGGATAGGCTACAGGAGAATACAGAATACAGGATTAAGCGGTATAGATGATGATGAGTGAGTGAGTGAGTGAGTTTTATTTTCTGTCCTCCTATAAACCTTTTCCTCCACTATCAACTAGATAGTTTAATTTATAACTGATGGATAGACAGACCATGAATGACATAAATTCTGGAAAAGTGTTTGTATTGAAATTACAGCCTGTAAATTTATTTTGAAGAATTCAGAGACAGATTCATTTTGACATCTAATGGTCGCCTACAATAACGAGATTGCAGGTTGTGCATTTTAAATGTTTAATTAGCATTATTTATACAAGGAACACTGACATTTTAGAACCCTTGAAGCACAATATCACCCAAGGTAATGAAAAAATGAATGGAAAAACAATATTCCAATATGTTTGAGTATTTTAATTTATTAATAAATAAATATGATATACAGACAGATAAATCATGTCATGGAGGGCTATTACACATTTGACTCGGTTATATTCACTTGAATAAATTAGAACTTTAACAGCAATAATTTGGTTATTAAAAACTTATTTTTCTAATCCATTGAATTTTTAAAGTTATTTTTCTAATCCACATTTTATAATGTTGCTGTGTAACTTGGACATCTTTGAGTCCTCATTTCTTCATATTTTCCTTCTAAAGAGTCAAAATTTAATTTTTTATGTAGTCTTGAGGAATAGTTGTACGGGCTTTCAGAAGGAGTTTATGGGGAAAAAGGCTTTTTTGAGCTTTTTCCTACTTTTTTTTGTCTCTAATTATTTGGCCTAGGTATCATTCAATCATAAAATAATCATCTAACTTAAGGCATGCATCAGTGAGAAACAGGTGCAGATGATGACAGATGATCAGGCCGGTGATTAGTGTACTACTGATGCTGAATGCTGAGTGGTTGGAACAGACGAGAGGGGAAATGAGGTCGCTGCTGGCTTGTTCCATAAACAACTCTCTTTGTTAATTTATATACATGTATATCAAGGCAGGGTATCTCCTGGACAGGGCATACACTCATTCACACACTACGGACAATTTGGGAATGCCAGTCCTAATCTGCAGGTCTTTGGACTGTGGGAGGAAACTCGCCATGTTTCTTTGAGTTATTATGGTGTTAAAATGCACGGATGTTCAAATGATTGTGGTCATATCATATTGTTGTGTATATCAATTTATGATTTTTGAAAGATGCTCTAATTTCACCTCCCACAATTTTGCATAACTAAAACGGCATGTTTTGTTGCCCACAAGACTCGTTCAATTACCAAGCTTGTTAAAGATCAAGAGAAGAGAAAAAGGTTTCCGTTTGCTAGTTAAGGACAGCCCCTTATTATTCGAGTCCATCACTGCAGGAGAAAGTGCAATGGCAGTAACAGTTGATTAATATGAGCTACTATTTTGCCCAGCTGGTAGTTTTGCTTCACTGATCATGTGATGGGAGGAGACAAGTGATGCCTCACGATGCACTGCATTATTATTATTTTTTTTTCCCCCAGAATGAGTGAGTCTGAAAATGATGTTTGTTGCATTTGCCAAATATTCACTATCAGACAATATCAGAAGTTTGGACACGCCTACTCATTCAAACGTTGTACTGTTTTTTCTAACATTTGCAAAACAATACTGAAAACATCGAAACATTTTATGTGTTAAAAATCCAAATGATTTCCATTTTAGATTCTTATTATAGCTACCTTTCTCCCAACCATTTTTATGGGGTAGGTATCTGGATTTAATTTCCCACATACGTTGAGGACCTTCTGCCTGCCAGTACTCATAAATTAAATGATGGCTACTAAAACAAAACAAACAAACAAACAAACAAAAACAAACAAAAAAAACCAACAACAACCTTGAACGAGTACATGTGACTGGTACGATATGTACCTTTGTGGAACATATTATACTTATTTCCCTCTTTTCTTTTCTCTTTATACCCTTCAGGAATATAGTAAATGTTCATATTCATGCATAAATGAAATGTTCCTGAAAAGCTGCTGTTTCAAATTTAAAATGTTTTCCTGTGACACCCTTTTGATCTCACACTGCATGTATCCGTTAGAAATGCTTCATCTACAGTACCTGTGGAACTAAAATGTCAAACACAATCCTTCCACGTTTGATTGTGTGTTGCAACATGAAATGTGTTGAGAGGTTTTCATTGCAGCAGACCTGTCACTGTGGAAAGCATCTGTGTTCTTGAGTTTTGAGGTGCTCTGCTTTCTCTGCAGGATACTGTCATACACTGGTTTTTTTGTTTTAATGGGCTGAAAACAAAAAATACTCATTTAAATAAAAAGAGGAGTCTTTTCATATCACCGGAAATACTTTCCATTCCTGTGTTTTTCTGTTCTGAACTAAGTATGTACAGCAGCTTCTTTGAGATGAACCGTCATTAAAATCCTGTATTTATTTCCTGCCGATTTTTCTATGTTAAAAGCCTGCTATTTTAATGTTTCTGAAACTAATCGTACAATAAAACAAGTGTGAAATTAATAATATAAAAACACTTGAAAATATTACCTGGAAAGCAAAGTTAATGAATTAGAGCCCTTGAAATTGAGTTTTTGCAATCAGGCATAAAATTAAAATATCGAGAACCATACCATTGTCCAGGCAAGTACTTCATCGACTGGGATGTTGATTTAAATTACTAACAATTCCTGGTATGTCATTTTGCCTATTTAAGCATGCAAACTTGTAATGATGGAAATCGGAAATAATACGTTCAAATAAGTTAAAATTATTAATAGGTTATATGAATCTGTCTGAAATCATCCAATTATGTACTAATTAATCTGCATTTCTCTGGCTGGAGCAGGGATATACAGTAGGTGCTAAGCAAGTTATATAACTAACGTCTTTCACAAATATTCCTTAATATTAAACATTTAACATTCAAAAATAAATAAATGAATGAATAGCATTCGTCAATAAATGAAAAAGCTCACAAATTGCTGTGTGATAAGACGATCCAGTGCTTCAGTGTGTTCTTTTATAAAGTGGTCATTGATTATTTTACTAAACAGTTGCATAATAATTTCCTCCATTATTGTCCAAATTTATTACATTACAGATTTAAACAAACAAAAATTTAACAGATTAAATGTGATGATATATTATGATGTATATTGGCGTTACGTGAACCTGAATACAGGATGAAGCAGTATATCCAGCGAATGAGTGATAGTGGGGTTATTCCACCAGATACTGATTTCTTAATGTTATTTAGCCAAAGCATTAACAAATTTGTTTACAAATTATTTGCATTTTGTTTTATTTAAGTAAATCAAGGTCTGCAAATTCTGCATGATCTTGGGTTATTTTGGTGTGTTGTGATGATGATGGTCATTTCCTTTCAATATACACTCTAAATAACAATAGTTATACTTTGAATTTAGGAGAAATATTTAGGAGAAAGTCAGCAGTTCACAAAAAACGAAGCAAACCTGTTCATCTCACCAACACGTGCACCCGTACGAAAAATTATAATAAAACATAAGAAACTGATTATTTTAGCAGTGATCTCTTTTTTTTTTCCATATAATTATTTATTTATGACTTTGCATGGTAAAATATTTGCTTTTAAACATACATACATACAGTGCATGTGTCTGTTTTTGGGGTTGTACATTTTCCGTCCATCTTTACCTCTTTGGCAATAATGGAGCCGTAACTACCATCTCTCAGCAACTGAGTTAAAACGCTATGTATATCAATCTTTCAGTATTTTCATCAGGAAAAAGTGCATTGTTTCACTTTGGTGGCTGATGTCATACCCGGTTAGATTCTTTCTACACCTTTGCGTCAGACTGTGTGTTAACGTTGCATCTACAAAAGGACTGACCTTCAAGCACATATCCATGTCTTATTTAATTAGTGTCGAGCCTTTTGTCTGTAATTCATTACAGCTGGTTGAATAATATTTTAAATAAGCAGGAAAACAATCAACTGTTTTTATTATATTGTATGTAGTGACTGTGTTTTTTGACCAACTTGCTGTTTAATAAGCCAGTTGAAGTATTTCACAAGAAAATGTTGTCGTGCCTGATCTCTGGTTGTCATGCCACCGGTCGGTTTATTCGTTTTCAAACTAGTGGTATTGGCTATGCCCCGTGCGGGTGCCCTAAACCTGAGGGATTTTTCTCTTTCCTCAGCAACAAAATGGCTGGCTTTGCTCCCATGGACAGCTCTCTGGTCTCCATGTTGGTTTATCCTTTTTAAGAACTATGGATCTCGGACGATGAAGATCAATCCTTAAGAAGTTATGATCATTTTAACAAAATGATGTTTCCAGTTTTTGGTACAGACAAAAAATACAAACACTGGACAGTATGTGGTACTGATGGCAACATGTCAGTTATATCAGTATCCATAAAGTGAATTACATTTTGCGTTCCAGACTTGGTAGCAATAAGGAAGGCTCCATTATCATCAAAATTTGTATTAAACGGGTAGTGTAGCATCCACCAACCTAATACCAGCCCACAAATGTAATAAACCACAAATGTAATATAAATTCGCAGCATTTAATGTAATAATCCTGCAAACGTAATACATATTTCCCACCAACATGTTAGCAGTCGATTTATTACATTTGGAGGGATTTGTTACATTTATGGGAAACGCATTTGTATGTTTGGGGGATTATTACATGAAAACCTGCAGATTTGTATTATGCTCGTGATGAAGAACAACACTTGTGGGTTATTACGTTGGCGGGGCTCACAGGGTGACACTTGATCAGTGGGCTAGGAGGGAATTGCTAATTAAAAGATTGTTGAATTAACTTTCTTTTTCCTCAGTCACCAAATTCTGCCTCATAATAGTTCGTTAGGAGAGAGGAGAAGGTATGATTTTGTGCCAATTTCAGCTTTGTAATGTCTCCTTTGCTATTTATACTACAATTTTTTTTCTTCCAGTAATCCACACACACACACACACACACACACACACATTGTAGGAAAACCTGTTTTTTTTGTTGCCTATATGTCATGACGTCAAAGTGCATCATAAGTTGAACCCTAAAAACGAGTTTAAATCAACCGTCAAAACATTTTGTCAGACCTTTAATATGGGTCCCTGCCTTTTTTTTTTTTTTTTTGGATTTTCCCCCAATTTTCTCCCCTAATTTAGTCGTGTCCAATTCCTCCCCGTCACTAGGGGGCTCCCACATTAAGGCTACTACTACCACTCAGCCGGGAGGACCGAAGACTATCACGTGTTTCCTCCGAACCACGTGACGCCAGCCGACCGCATCTTTTCGAACTGCTCGCTCGCGCACCGTTGGGGGCGGCGTAACACACTCGGAGGACGGCGCTATCCGCTCCCTCCGCTGCGCGAGCTCACAGACGCCCCTGACTGGCTGTAGAGCCGTGATTAATGTGGGAGCACTATGTACCTCTCATCCCTCCCCTCTGAGAGAGCTCGGCCAATCAGCTCTCTCTAGACCTCCGGCTGCGAGAGGTTACAGCACCACCCGGGATTCGAACTGGCGATCTCCGGATGATAGGGCGAGCGCTTTAACCACTGCGCCACTCGGAGGCCGGTCCCTGCCTTTTTATTGATTCATGAGTATACACCATAGCATCATTGTTCTTTTCTCTCCTTTACCTTACAGCTCTTAACACCTTTATGTTAAAGCGGTGCAGAATACACACACGCAAAAGACACACCTTTTCATATTTGGGTATTTTAAGAAAGGAGCCATGCTGTTTCTTTTGAGGTGTTTCTTTTTATATCAAGCATCCCACTGGGACTGTCTGCAGACCTGTCTCAGCTGGAGGTTGGACATGAAACAGAGGTGGGGCTAATTACAGTCACCTGCAGGCAGTGTCAGACGAAACTCACCAGATTCCTGAAAATGAAAAGCCCTGAAAATACTGTACGGAGAGTAATAAAATAAACGTGTTAAAGTTTAAACAGTGTAATGTTAAAAAGCTGACAGTTGGCATTTATGTCTTTTTTTTTTTTTTTTCATTTAGTTCCTTCTACCTCGAAGGGGGGGGGGGGTTGATGGGGATGGGTGGAGCTAGGTTGTGAAGGTCACAGATTCTTTATCTCCAACCACAGATTCCAGCTCCAACTGGGGGATCCCGAAACCTTCCCAAACAGCCATGACATACAGTGTAATGCGTCCCAGCTCTAGTCGTGCTCTTCATATCTGAGATATACCTGATAAAGATCCTGATTTGTTGGTCTCCGCAACCTGTTCAGTAACCCAGTGGCGGAACCTCATTTCTGCTGCCTGCAGTTACATCCCTATTTTTTCCTTCTCTGCTTACAGACCACGACAATCGGTTAGAAAGGGGATGTAGGCTCGAGTTGTAAACTGCAATTCGGTGCCTTTTTTACCACCAAAGACAAGAGTGTATCACAGCTGCTGCGGACCCAATTGATTTTTCAATCACATCTTCACTTTTTTTTTTAATCATTTGTGAATAAAATCCCAAGGTACTTAAACTCTTATGCCAGAGGCAGGGCGCCTTGCCTCAGACTTTTATTCAAGGCCTCAGATATTTATCCCATCTACTTCACACTCATCAACAAAACACTCAAATTCAAGTCAGAGGTCGGCTTTTGCCTATTCACCTGAAAATAACAAGCATGGTATCTTTAAGCTAAAAATACTGGACATCTCTGCATTCCTCGATTGAAACTCCTTGTCCATGAAAACCAGAACCAGTGGCAGTAGAGACATGACGAAGCCTGGATGGTGTCTGAAAGCCGCCTTTGGAATTTAGGCTAACAATGCGGACACATCTTAATGTGCTTGGACTTCTGAAAAGAAATGTTAATGCCGTAGCTACATTCCTAAAACATACACTATGAGTATACGCCCATGACCCTTCTCAAAGGTGTGCATGTGTATAAACTTTACAAAGGTTGATTCGGACTGTACCACACACAAGCAAATAAATAAGAAGAATATCCATAAAAATGTTGGGCGATACCATTTATTGTCTCGGTCTTGCACATCTATCTATAAAACAGATATTATTTGAAAATAATTTTGTGCAGCCTGTACTTTTAGTATGCTAATTTGGCCCAACCTCCCTGACGTGGCACTGACGTCACATGACCAGAGACCTCATCATAATTTTCTTCAAAACGACCATCATGGCGGACACAGTACAACTCGCAGAAAAAAGACCCAACCTTTGTACGGCATCTGCCTAGCAAAATCTTCACTTGTTTGGGTTTCAGACATCTTGTTTGTTTTCGACGCCTTGTCACCTGACCGTCACATTTGCATGCGCATTAATATTCATTACAATTGCCCAAAGATGGACGTGTACACAGGATCAGCCTTGACTGCGTTCAATAATTTCAATGTTTGCGTATTTTGACCTTTATTTACATGTAATAGAAATGTGCGGGAACCATGTATGGTCTGGGTCAATCTTTTAAGGCATTGATAGGTGTGTCCTTATATGAAGAATTAAGTTAGATTTTTGGTAGATAAGTTAAATGTAAAGTAATTTACTAGAATAAAATAAGGATTTTGTTATTCGTAAGAGCAACATGTCCTAAAACAATGTCTAAAGATTTTATTAAATCCTTTTGGGTAAGATTTGCCCACTTGCCACTTGTAGATGCAAAACCACACTGCTATTTTAAGACTTTTTTTTTTTTTTTTTGCTGTGTAAAGGTTACTCAATGCCTGTGGACGTATTTGCGGTTCTAGTTTTAAATGGGACACTTGTGAAAAATCTGTCTGGCCCCTCCATGGCGGGTTTTTTTTTTTTTTTCAAATAGGAAAATTATTTTACAGCAGGAGCTTATTAATGGGTTTGAAAATTGTGTGGAATAGTTTGACATTGTCCTGTTCAGGCAGCGGCAAAAAAAAAAAAAAAAAAAAAAAAATCTCAGTAGAAAGCAGAAAAAGATGAAGAGTCATTATGCTGTAGATGGCTTGCAGTGAATGGCATCAGCAGGAGTTCCTCAGTTGGAAAAAAATAAATCACAGCTATTTACTGAGTGTACAGTAGTTGAGACAAGATGTTGGAGCATTGTAAGATTCGGGTCCAGTTTTAGCTACAGTCATGGCATCCGAAAATACTCAGCTTTCATATAGACTATACAGTAAGTGGAAGAAGTGCATCGACTTCTTTATACAAGAACATGATGACAGACAACATTCAACAGTCACTTCCTTGTCTACTGTGATTAGAGTCGACTTTGTCAACAAAGTTTTAACATATTGAGCTTTTCAATTTGTAATGTATGTTTACTCCTATTCAGTTTATTCCAGACTTGGTTGAGTTTCTTCCAAACCTCCCTGAAGTCCCTCCGGACTGCTTCTACAGTATACTGTGGATGGATTTCTGTGCAAACACAGTATTTACGCATGATGCCTTGATATAAACAATAAAGAAATGTAAACCTCATGCATGTTAAATTGTGTAAAAACCACTTGAGACTTTACACTAAATGTTCTATAGCGCTGAGTTTTAACGTTAGACTCTGTCACAAAATAGCAAATTCCTTGCTACTGTATCTTAATAAACATGCTTCTCCATGCCTTTCTGTATGTAGCCAAACCTTGGCAAAGTGATACAGAATTTTCTAAAAAGCAATATTTATTTAGTCTTTTTCAATGTTGTCTCGCACCTCCAGCGTTAAGAGTTGCCCGCAGTCTGGGTTTGCGGAGTTTGCATGTTATACACTTGCTTTTTCGGTTTTCTGACTTCTCTGGTTTCCACCCACAGTCCAAAGACATGGGTGTAGAGGCTGATTAGTGCTTGCAAATTCCCCATTCAAGGTCTATGATTGGTTGTATGAATGTGTGTGAATGTGTGTCCCCTGCCTTGAGCCTTGAGTTTACTGGGATAAGCTCCAGCCCCATTGTGATCCTAGACAGGACTAATGGTATGAATGTTAAATTAAATTAATGTTAAATATTCAATGCTCAAATTTACCCCAAAATGGAAAAGCTCTAAAGGATTGTCGAAGCATTATAACAAGAACTGCAGAATTTTGCCAGATCCTAACCAGAAATCTCAAGGCAGAACCTCCAGGCAGCAGGTTCACTCGTTAATCTCCATTGCCAGCATGCGCTAATTGGTTTATTGATTAACGCATTTTGTGGTGCAACCACCGATAAACCCATTAGGCAGGGAGATGTTGGCCTGTGGCCTCCTTACCCCCCCCCCCTCCCCCTCCATAAAAAAAATTAAATAAAAAAAAGATTTTGTCCCGTAAGCTGGTAGACAGTATTTCAAGGGACGTCTTTGGTGTTGGTTTGGTACAGATCATGAATCTTAACAAGAAGGAAGTTTAGAGAAAATCTGTGTTGCGATGGCCGTCAGCGCATTTAACAAGTCACTAGAGGCAGATATGTGAGAGTAGATAAAAGCCCAGGAGATGCTGAAAGCCAATTTGTCAGTCAGTCAGTGGCAGTTTTTGTAAAATTGCCACATGAACAGACCCTTTGGTAGTGATTTGTTTTAGTGACCGGGCATGTGACATCTGTGCAATTGTGTGTGACATCTCTGAAATGTTGTGCTACCATCACAGATCTATCCAGCCATTTTTGGCGTATGAATCGAACAAAAGTATGAATAAGCAAATCTGAATCAGGAATTTAGTCACAGTAGTGCAGCATTAAATATATATATATATATATATATATATATATATATATATATATATTTTTTCATGGTGTTCTCATATTGAACAGCTCATCGGCAAGCGACTGAAAACACGGTTGAAAAGAGCATTTATTTATTCATACTGTAAAACCATGCAAGACAAATGGAAAACCAACCGTTAAGAGGTGAACAACCTGAAAAGACAGTCCAACGAGCGCAACTGGTCCGTACAAAACCTAGCAGAAACTGATGATAGTAAAGTGATTAACCTACACGCCTTTGTAGAAATGATTTGCTGCTGTAGATATTAGTCTGGCCATTTAAATAAGTAAAGTAATAAAATGAGTGGTGACACGAGACCATGGACTACAGTAGTTTGTAAGCTGGTGACTTTGATGGGATGTTAACCTACCGTAAGCATCAAGTGAACGTTCTTGTCACATGCATCTTCCACGGGGTCTGATGTCAGCTGCTGGTCCCTAGTTTTCATGTTTTATTTTATCACTGAATTTCAAAAAAAAAAAATAAAAAAAAAATACTTTGACTAAAATACAGGATGAAAGAACCGTCAGTGCTGCTCCTCCTAGGCTAAGAAGTTAAGGAAGCTACTGAAGGTTATTCCTTATGAAAAGTTAGAGCCAGACTCTCAACATTCTTCCTGCTGCTAGTGCCAAGAGGAAATAAAACTTTGATAAGGTAAGACATCTTAGTTTGTGTACAAAGCTACTTTCTAGACTCTAAATATGCCTTGGATTTCGGGATATTTTCAGATATTTGATATTTGTGCAAACAAGGGTCAATGTATATTTTATCAAAGACATCAACCATAAATATGGATTTATACACTAATAAAAAAAAGTTAACTCATGTACCAACATGTTTAAATTAGGGGCAGACTCAAGTAAAATATTTAGCTACTTTATCTGAACTTGTATACATATTTTTCAATTATGGTAAAAACAATGTTATCTTTAGGTTAAACTAGTATATTTAACTATATTATAACCTTAACTTATTTGACTAAAATAGACATATCAACATGTAAAACCCGAGAATTCTCGCTGTGAGTGAGAGTGTAGATGTACAATTATTTCTCTCCTTCGCACATCCATTAGTGGTAAGGAGGCCCTAGTAGCCAACTACTGATTAAATACTATTCGAGTGTCAGTATATTAACATTAACTAACATTACTAATATTGCACAACAAAGTATATTTTCTTCAATAGTCTTTTTTGTTGAAGTTGGTAGACCAGAGGCATTACAGTGGGGAAAATAATTCTTTGATCCTGTGTAGATTTTGTACAAAGAAATGAGGGATCTATCATTTTTATCCTAGGTTTTTTTTTGTAAAGGATAGAGACAGAATATCAATCAAAAATCCAGAAAAAGCACGTGATACAAATGTTCTACATTGATTTGCATTTCAATGAGTATTGTAGACTGTGTTTAGAACATTTCCTGATATTCTAAGCTGAAGCAGTAGAAAGGTACACATTTAGTTGAACCAATTCTGCAATCCTAGATGGGGATTTTGGATATTTGCTTCTTTAATAGGACGGGATCGAGTTCTGAGATCTCTAGCTCTCCTGTTCCACATCAGGATCAGATTTACACCACAGAACTGATCTGATGCAACGGCAAAATGTTCAGGGGTCCATAGAGTTTAGTGATAATATCAATATGCAGTCATAGTTATATATTGTAAAACATACAGTATGGTGTGAAAGTCTTGAACATCCATCATTTCTTCATATTTTGCATGCGAGAATCAGGTGCAGCCGATGACGGATGATCAGGCCGGTGAATAGTATACTGCTGTTGCTGAGTGGTTGGAACAGACGAGAGGGGAAACGAGGACGCTGCTGAGGTTGTTACATTGTATCTTTAGGCACTTTGCAGCCCGTCACAGTAAAACATTCACTCCCGTTTCTTCTAATTTAATGTACATCATTTGATTTAATTTAATGTAAAGAAATGATGGGTGATGCTCATTAAACAGAACTATAAGTTTTATGTCAGTTTTTTTTATTTTATTTTTTTATTTTTTATCACATTTGTTGAAAGAATTTATGTAAAATTATACCTGGGTCAATAATGGCATGTAAGTTTCAACTTCCATTTGGATCTTCATTAAAAAAGTGATTCCTAAAATGACTGACATCACTGTCTGTATCATCTCACTCTTCATCAGATACTACCTAGTTATCACAATGAGTCTACAAATCCCTGTTCTTTTCCTTTTCTTCTCTCTCTCTCTCTCTCTCTCTCTCTCTCTCTCATGCTTCTTGAAGGAAAGATGCAGTGTACATGTACAGCATAACACTCAGCAGCTCTCCCTGATACTGTACAGCCTCCATGTCAAGTCAGACAGCATGAAGAAGAATAAACCTGCACCCATGACGAGACAACAATGCTACTGGAGAATAAATGCAATGTAAAGTAAAAACTAATTCGTTCTCTTTTGTAATTTCCACATGTTTTAGCGTGCATTTGTTTATCTTTTTTTGTTTATCCTTTCTAACATTTGTAAAAACAAACAAACAAACACAGACAAACTGGGTTGAATGACCTACATATGTGATTAGGTAATTGCTATCATACTATCCCTAATTTTAGTCTAAAAATAGCTAGGACTCTATTCCCCAGCAGCTGTGCAAATCATGACTGCCACATCAATCCACTATGGGCAATTTGGGAACGCCGATTAGCCTAAACTGCATGTATTTGGACTGTGGGAGGAAACCTGGAGGTGCAAGGAGCCGGTGCTGACCACCAAGTCACCGTGCCGGCGTACTGTAATATGAAGTGCAAATTATTGATAAGATCATGTTGATTGTGATTTAAAAATATATTTCTTTTTCATGTATATTACATGTAAATCCCATTTGTTTATTTTAAAAATATATTTTATTTTTAAACACCCTATTTTAAACACCCACTCTTCTGGCCTCTTCCCTGGATCACAACGGATCTTGGGTTATGTTGAGCTGTGAAGTGTACACTACACAGTGTCACAGAAAAGAAGGCTACATTTGTCAGCCACATTTGAAGGAGCCTTCGAAATGGGACAGCCTTAGTCCAGGAGCTATGAAATGATCGGCTTTCAAATGCATCTTCTGCAGATGCAGTCCTGAAATCGAGACACACCATTTGTTTCGCTTTTGTGTCTGTACAGTATATATATATATATATATATATATATATTTCTTGCTTTGTGTCCAAAGTATTTATTCATGATTCCACTTTGTGAGTTTTACTTGTGTTTTGCTTTATTAACTCGTCTGCACTTGCTTTCACTTGATGTCAGTTAATGTCTTACCTGGAACTATTCATGAAACTACAGTCTCAAATGAATATGCAAACAAACTAAAATTGTTAATTAAATGTCTGCATCAGCATATAATTGTGTATGTGTGTGTGTGTGTTTAGCATAAGAAACTAACCTTATAGAGAAAGACTACAAGGTCAAGCAATTACCTTCCCCCTGACTTTTGAGTTGCCATGGTTACAAATGGATTCCCATTATTTTGTAGATACTTGAGGGAAAACTATACTATTCATTTCCATTCATCATCATTACAAATCATCATTACTATCACTCTCATGCATTTTAGTTAAATAGTGCTAAACTGTTAAAGAAAATAAAAGAATACACCTAGACATGTCTGGTCGTGTTATGCTTGATTGATTGGCAGACTGCAGTTCTAATCAGCACACCATTTTAAAATCTAAAAAAAAAAAAAACCCTTCAAATTAGGATAATAATAGGCAAAATATATTTCCAGTCCTCCTATAACTGGTGCCGTCTCAGGGATCCCATTTTGGCAGTACAGGAAAGTGTTTGTCCTATCACTGGAAAATCATGAGCTGGAATCCCAACTTTGCCATAGGTATGCATAATTAGGAGGCCCGGAGAGCCAAATTGGCCATGCTCCCTGGGTGGGAGGGATGCCATTACTCTCTGCCCTGTCAATCAGAGCAATAGCAGGTGTCTGTATGCAGAAGATTTGTTAGTGCTTTCCTCTAAGTGTATTTATCTGTCCTGCTAGGCAGCCTGCACAACAGTTTGAAAAATATTCAGTGGCAGACTTCATATGTCTTTGAGAAAGCATGTATTGACCTTCACCCACGACAGCTGGTGACTGTCATGTGATTTCTGAAGGGCTCGTTAGTGGAGGGAAAATGAGGGTAAAATCAATCAGTGTCAAAACAAACTGTGAACGAACATTCAGCTGTTTTTTTTATTTATTTTTATTTATGTTTATTTGGCCTTTATATAAAGTATTGACTCATAATATTCAAGAGAATGGGCAAATGCATTATACATATATATAAAAATAATAATTAAAAAAAACAGTAAGAACTAAAGGACTAAAACTAAAAAATAGCATGCTCACATTATGGACAAAGTGTATAGTGGGCGTTTGTTTGAAGGTGCAGGAATACAGGTGTTAGTCAATGATTTAGTTTGTTATGGAGCTCGTTTCACTCGCAACACTATATTATACTGTTCGTGTAGAAACACTTGAAAAGCTCATTTAAATAAGCTGTAGAAAGACGTCAGACTGTTTTGCATAAGCATAAGGTTCCCAACTTATGAACATTCCAGTTACGAATTCCACGGATATAAACGGACCTTGCATCTACAAACATTTAGATGAGCTACTCTTTGTTCACAAGTGTATAGTATTGTACAGAAAATGGACACTACAGTGCACCAGATACACATATTTACAATTAAATATTTTCAGTGTGTAAGTGAATGTATGAAATGTCCAAAGTCTGGGACTGTATAGTGTGTGGGGGTGCAGGAGAAATTAGCCGACCTCACCGGTTTCAGTGAATCAGTCCGGGAGCACAATGATAGAAAATGTCTGTCCTGTAAAGCTGTCCTGATGGTGAATAATCCTAATTTGGGGAAAATCCTCAACGAGACAGAGTTCACAGCTCGGAGACAAAATGGCAGCCTTTTAAACATGCAGTAAACACCATGTAGAGTTGTCCTCCCCCGACGTCTTCCCAGGCTCCCTTTGAACGAGGTCACTTGTCCACCTTGTGGGATTCCCCTTGTGATTTGGAGGCCCAGTCTCGCCATTTTCCGAACCATTTTTTTTTTTTTTTTTATTGCTTTGCATTGTATATTTGTGTCAAAGGTGTATAAGACTCACTCTGTCAGATTTATGAACGAATCTGACTTACAAATGCGCTCCTGGAACTGAACTTGTTCATAAGTGGGGAACTTGTGGTACATCAATACTTAAAGAGAACTTGTTAGAAATGAACTTTATCCAAACACTACACATTGAGTCTTTATTGTAAGACTGGAAACAAACAACTAATAAATGTTAGTTTGTTATTGGATCTAGATACCTTAGTCCAAAGGAAAACCTCCTTCCTTTCTCCAAGAACCTGGGTTGGAACCTGGCATCATCCTGACAGTAGGTCAATAAAAACTGTTTGGCGGCACAGTGGTGTGGTGATTAGCACTGTGGCCCCTTTGGAGCTTTGTGTGTGAAATGTTCTCCCCATGCTTTCCTCCCACAGTGGAAAGACATGCATATTATCTTAACTGGCATTTCCAATTTGCCCATAGTGTGTGAGTGTGCGTACTTGAGCCCTGTGGTGGAATTGGCGCCCCGTTCAGGGTGTGCCAACCTATCATCAGACACAATCACATGCACACTGCCAATCATACACTACAGGGATTTTGGAAACTTTAATCACCCTAGACCACATGCCTTTCGACTGTGGGAGGGAATTGGAGTACGAGGAGGAAACCCGCCACAAGCTGGGGGAGAAGATGCAAAATCCACACACACACACACACACACACACACAGCCTGGAGGTGACATTTGAGCCGCTAACCCTGGAGGTGTGAAGCCACAGTGCATGGAAAAAAAGACATTTCTCAGAAACACCGATAAACCATCCAGTGGGAAATTACAAGAATGAGAAAGAGAAATTAGACAGCACGCATTTTGGGTGTTTTGTGTTGGATTACAGGAAGGAAGAAGTATCTGTGCTGGTGAGGCTCTGAGCTCCTCCTCCACCAGCTGCTGAAAGTCAGACGTGTTTGGAATAACAAGTGGAACCAAACTCCCTGAATTTGTGAGCAGAATGAAACACTGCTCTCATCAACTTGCAATCATGGCTTTGTTTCAGGGCAGTCTTTAATTATCGGAGAAGGCTGTACTTAACAATCAACATGATCCAGGAAATGAATGATGTTGGGGGAAATAAGACATTCCCAAAGGTGGTGATCAATAGTTGATAAGTGTGAAGCATGCCAAGCGTGCCTTTGCAGAAAGTCCCCTGACAATGCTCATCCTGTCATAGCATAATCAATCAATCAATCAATCAATCAAAATATCTTTCTAATATATTATGTAATCCAACTGAAAGTAGCTATTAATAATGATTGTTATAATTATATTAAATATAGCTATTAGTAGCTATCAATCATTAAGGTTGCACAACAATTAGTTTCCTTATTTATCAATGATTTATTATTGACTAACTGACCATGACTATGACTAACTGCAATAAATGTATTTGCAAAATAGATGCTTACAAAAAATATTTCGGAATGTTCTTGAGCTATAAATAAATACGAAGATGTGTATTTATTTTTTGTTTCTTTAGCCTTCATCTGTAAATCGCTTCCCATATGCGGCACAGGGTGGGTGAAGATGAACTGGGCAACATTTAACGGCTGTAGAACTTGTAGTATCACTGGAGTCATGATAAAAACAGTCTCTACCCATTTTGCACTTAATGTGGCTGGGATGACACGGACCTCATGGAAAGCCTCCAAGGAGTCCAGATCTCACTCCATGTGAAGGAGGAGGTGTACAGGACAAAGCCTCGCGCGCTCACTGGAGTACTTGAAGGCACGGAGTCGGCAGGTTCATTTAGAAGACTTTGTGTTCCGTCCCAGACTGTTTGAGGAAACATTGAAATCGAAAGACTTGCTTTCATTTTCCTATGAAATAAAGCACATGTACAATTAGTTTCAATACATTTCTATTAGAAATATGGACTTTATTACCAAGTTTTAATGCCTAGTTACTTTATATACTGTATATAATTAGTAGTAACATTATTTAAATTAGTTCATTATTTTATATTAGTTCATTACATATCCCTATTCCCTCTGCTTCTTCCCTTTGCCTTCGGCACGGAGTAATTACACGCTGCCCTCAGTTACCTGAACATTCCACCATGCTGACTTATGGAGGAAGAACATAAGAGGCATGCGTTGCTGGCCTGACCACTGAGACTACAGGTAATGAGTCTGATGTCTTTGGCAAAGACACAAGTTCATTAGGTAATGTTGGTTTTTCAAGTTAGACCTCATTTGATTTGCCCAAATAAAGAAATAAAACAAATGAACCTGCACTTAATATTTCTTTTACATTTTAAAAAATAAATCCAGACAGATAAGTGTTTCCGTTTGTGTGCGCAGGCGCCATGTATTTCTATGTGTGTGTGTTTGTGTGTGTGTGTGGAATTAGCCCCTCGCCTCGTCTTAAACAGTAAAACTCCTCCTTCCTCCCCCTCCCCCACCTCGCTTTTTTAAGTTTCACAACTAACATACACAATGTAAACACTGTTTTAACGGGTAAAAAAAGAAATTTCTCTAATGATACTCGCGTGAGCAGACTAACGGAATCACTGCTGTAAAATAAAAAATAACAAATGAACCAGCACCTTACCTTCGAAAGGAATCGCAACAGAGCCGAGTTTTCTGTGTAAATAAAGGGCGTGTGTGCAGCCGGGGAGTGAGAGTGTGTCTGTGTACACATGAGTAAAGTGTGTGTGTGTGTTTATGTGTGTGTGTCTGTGTGTGTGGGGCACAGTGTCACATTACACATAGGATTACCCATAATTCCGCAGCGCAAGAGAGAGAAAAATCATTGGCTCAGTTTGGTGTCAAAATAAGAGTCGCATGCGTGATACACGATACTCGGCACTCGTAAACTAATACTTGCTCGGTTTCCGATTAAAAAGGTATTAAAAATCTTTGCTCGGTTTGCGGAACACTCGTAAACCAGGTTACTCGCAATCCGAGGTTCCACTGTACTTTTCAGTGGTTCCACATTCCTGTGTTAAACCTTTTTTGGGGAGCAGGGGTCTTAAGTAATACAGTGGAACCTTGGATTACGAGCATAATTCGTTCCGGAAGTGGGCTTGTGTTCCAAAACACTCGTAAACCAAATCATCATTTTGCAATAAGAAATAATGAAAACTCTAATTATTTGTTCCACAGCCCCCAAAAATAAATACATAAAAATTATTAAGACAATCTATAAAATGAACATAAAACAAATTAATCTGCACTTTACCTTTAAAAAAAAGTACAAATAAATCCCGATAGATAAGTGTTTCCGTTGGTGTGCGCAGGCACTGTCTGTGTGTGTGTGTGTGTGTGTGTGTGGAATTAGCCCCTTACCTCATTTTACACAGTAACACTCCTTCTCCCTCTCCCCACCTCGCTTTTTATGTTTTACAACACACACACACACACACACACACATAGCGGAAACACCATTTTAAAAGGAAAAAAAGAGACTGACGTGAGCGCATACTAACGGAATCACTGCTATAAAGTAAAACAAAACAAAACAAATGAACCAGCACCTTACCTTTGAAAAGCATCGCGACAGAGCAGAGTTTCTGTGTGTTTGTGAAGCCGGGGAGGGAGTGAAAAGGTGAGAGAGCGTCTGTGCGCGTGTCAGGGTGTGTGTGTGTGTGTGTGTGTGTGTCGGTGTCAAATTACGCGCGCACACACACACACACACACACACACACACACACATAACTAAGCACTAAGACGCAACAGGGGAGACGATTACACACAATTCCGCAGCGCTTGGTGTCAAAATAAGAGTCGCATGCGTGATGCATGATACTCGGCGCACGCAAACTAATACTTGCTCGGTTTCCGATTAAAAATGTATTAAAAATCTTTGCTCGGTTTGCAGAACACTCGTAAACCACGTTACTCGCAATCCGAGGTTCCAATGTATTCAAATTTTCTGAGATACTGAATTTTGGGTTTTCATTAGCTGTAAGCCATAATCATCAAAATTAAAAGAAATAAGCACTTGAAATATTTCAGTCTGCGTGCAATGAACCTATATAATCTACGTATGTAAAGTTTCACTTTTTTAATTGAATTACTGAAATAAATAAACTTTTCAATGGTATTCTAATTTAGTGAGATGTACCCACCTACACACACAAACACGCACTTTGTACTGTATTATGCTGATGCATATAGCATATGCATTAAATTTCTCAATTACTTATTAATTTACAACCCGAATTCCAATGAAAAGTTGGGAAGTTTTTTTTTTTATTTGAATAAAATTAAAACTAAGAGACTTTAACTGAGTCTTTTAAAATGTTTTAACTGAGAAATGTTGCAATTTTATGCATAAAATGAGCTCATTTCAAATGTAATGTCTACAACAAGTCTCAAAAAAGTTGGGACGTGGGCGCGTTTACCATGGTGTAGTGTCTCCTTTTCTTTTCAACAGTTTCAAGACATCTGGGCATTGAGGTTATGATTTTCTAGAGTAGTGGTCTTGGGATTTGGGCCCATTCTTTTCTTATATAGCTTTCCAGCTGTTGAAGCGTTTGTGGTCGTCTTTGACATACAGTATTTTTCATTTAATAATGCACCAAATGTTCCTTATGGGTGAAAGGTCGCTGCAGACTCCTGCAAAAGGAGATGATTTGCTGGCACATTGCAGGAACAGCTCTTGGCAGATCTTTACAGTAGAACGCAGTGTCCTTTTAATGTTCCCCACAAGTAGGCATCAGGTGATGTAAGCATGGGATGGGTACGGGAAGGAACTGTTCCGTCGCCTTTTAAATTTAAATCTGGTCTCCGTTCACGACCGCTTCCATATGAGCAGAAATAACATTCAACTATGAATACTTTTTCCTCCATTGAGAGAAACGTTTCCATTAACAATTGCGCAGCACGACTCCCTTTTCATTACTGGGAACACGTATGTCTGGAGCTGCTGGACGCCCCATTGACAAATGCAAATGCACGTCCGAGATGCGCGAGTTACGGTACTGTATATTTTGGCTCATACCATAAATTTTTCTGCTGTGAACTCCGGCCATGAAATTCTGTTACCCAGGTAGTGAGTACGATGTAAGTAATCGGAGCCAAATTCCAGAACTCTCATTCTGTGCAAAAAATGCATTCCAACACTTCAACTGAGACTTATGTGTAGCTTCTGCAGTCCCACTGAGATCAATCGCCTCGGTATCTTTCCAAGTTATAGTGTGTTTAGTACAAATTTAACTCTTTTCATTCCCTGGAAATAGCCACCCTGTTGTAATAGTTCCTGTTAGCCAATCGTGGTTTAAGACAGACTTGAAAAAACCCGAACTATTCCTTTAAAGTCATTTATAATGTTCTACCAGGTACGTTTTGTAATATGTTGCTGTTATAGCCAATCTGGGGATCAGGTCAGGAAACCACTATAGCCTATAAAAGAAAGATGATTCTAGATGCTAAGAAAGCACTCAGACTCCGTCTTATTAAAGATTACATGGAATTTATTATTGATTTATTCATATTCAAGACTGACTTATAGAGCAGGGCTTAATATTTTTATTGACTTGTAACAGTGCCAGGCTACAAATGCTTTATGATTTATTAATGGCATAACTTTACAAGTTTAGAAATTCTAACTTCATGTTGATTCCCGCCCCCTCCGCAACCTTCTTCAAGGATGTGCATTTAGGGCACACCTGTGAGTTGATTGTCCCCACCATGTCCCAGGGGAGCTGGATGATGGATGCAACCGGTGTCCATATTTCTTGGGACCAGAACAGCTTTAACAAGACCTAACTCAGGTGATGAGCTGCTCAAAGGTTAGGGAAAAACTGCATGAAATTGCATACATTAGGAAATGTTATATGTCCTTACTTTTTGCTGAGAATTCAGTAAAGAGATTATGAGATAAATAATAATTTTCTCATATTTCAGGTTCAGGAAGCTGGACAAACAGAAGGTTGCATATGCTATGCTATGCTATGCTTTGTTCATCTGTACTCCTATAGAGCTTGTCCAGTGACCTGGAGATAAATTGTGAGCAACTCTCGATGGACAGAATGAGATGTGTGGGCAAAACTCAGCTCTCATGAAATATGGAATAGTCACCCAAGCTGGTGGTATAGGCTCAAGTAGGGTTTAACTATTAATATAATTGAGCTGTTCACATGCCAGAGCTCTACTGAGAGCACATGTGACTATGTCAAGGGTTTAGCACAGTGTATGGACAAGCATTGATGAGTGAGCCAATTGGGTACTGAGAACATACTGTACAGTAGGGACAGGCATCTTTTGCTGTGATGGGGCAGCCGTTCAATTTTCTCCTCTCTCACCTGCTGTGATCTGGTCTACATTATCAGCAGAGTGTAAGGAGCTTCTCAAACTCCAGTCCTTGCATTCATTCAAAGCCTTACTCAAGGAATATGAAGAGAAAACCTGTCCGCAACGGTGCAAGAGACATACTGCCGAAAAAATAAAACGTCCAAAGCAGACACTGGAGAATTGGAAACATTAGGAGGAAAAATACAAATTGGGTTTCATGCAACCTTTCTCAGGTCATGATATTTCATGCCAGCTCGACTGGGATCAGGGAATAAACTCCGATCTGCTATGGGCGGTCTGGAGTACACCACTGAAGCCATTATGCATAAAGTGAGTGTTAGTAGAGCATGTCATTTGGGACACGGGTCTACGCTTAATCAAGCACAGCATGCGCTGCTGAGCAGCAGGAATGGCAAGTAGTCTAGTCAACATCAGGGCGAAGCTTTATTTCTCAAGTAAGATGCTATTGCATATCATTAATCAGGGCTCTAAGCTTTACATGTCCTTAAGAATAACATGGTAATGAACTAGGATGGTTGCATTATTGCATACAGTAGATACTAAAGAGTTTCTGACTCACTGTATAGAAGGTGATGTATCAGCAATCATTTAAGACTACATAATTGTATCACAGGGAATAAGAAATTATTGCAGACATGCAAGATGTGGCCGCTAATACTACTGCATCGCAGGTCACATTAGTCCCACCTGTGAAGCCGTGGTATAGTGAGAGTTTGTGTAAAGGGCACATGTGGTGGAAAGGACAACAAACAGAGAGCTGAGTAAGAGAGTGAATTAAGATCATTGGAGAGAACAAATATAAAGCCAAGAAAGAAGCCGAACTGCATTCTTGCTCATGTCTTTTTTTTTTTATGGAGAATACCAGTTCAAACAGAAACATCTTTTGCATAGGTTGTAAATATTAATAAAGCCACAACCAAGTGATTGATGTGACTATCATCAATCACTATGTTACATTTATTATTATTATTTTTTTTTCATTTATACACGGTATAAATGCGGTGATGAGACTCTTAGCTGCAGTAAAACATTTCAGTCCTGACCAAGCCACTTCGACATGTTCAGTTCATTAAATGGGTTCCCAGGAGGCTGGCTGAAGGACCTTGCTCAAGGGTCCAACAGTGGCGACCCAGTTGTGTCAGGCCTTGAACCGGGGACCTCTTGGTCAGCAATCCAACACCTTAACCAACAATAGAATATTGTACAGTATGTACATGTTTTCTAACCTACAACTCAGCTTTTGTTGATCCTCATGAAAATATCTTTTCAACATGCTAAATGGGTGCACACACTAAATACTGGTTGCAGATACACAATCACAAGCCCTTGCCAAAACTGGAGAAATGTAACAAAACTTATTCCTTGCTTAACTTCTCCCTGCATTTCCTATGAGGCACTGTTAGGTCCTGCCACATGATTTCTGGTCACTCACTCTATGTCTCTTTTGTGGCAGGGAACGTGTGGCTTTATGGACCTGAAGGTCTGGTGTGGTGTGGTCTGCTGCTTGGTCAAACAGGGCAAACTTTGAACAAACAGCTCTACTGCCTTTTTAAAAAGCACCGTCTCTGGAGTTGTATGCACCGGTGGGGAAACTTGGTTTGATGAGAGATGGTGCAGCAGCTGCTGCAGCAATCTTCTCAGCAGTGGGATCGAGAAAGCTGGCAAACCTTTGATGCTGGCCTGAGCATTCTAATATCATCATGATGCAAGTTTTTGTGTTGGCGAGAAGATAAGCAGTCTTCCGTAGCGCATAATATTTAATGTTGTCATTGCCCTCGTGATTCATTTGGAGTCTTAGCCATCGAACCATGTCTGAGCACAGTATAGAGTGATTACACTAGACTAACAGCCTGGACTTTAGGGGACAAAAAGGCCCAGGAATGGTGCGAATCACCTGGTGTGAGTATGTTATAAAGGAGGAATGGTGCCATGGTTGCTTTTCCACCCAGGTACACTGCAGATGTTCTTCAAGTTTCAAAATGCTGGCACCACATCAGGCACATGCTGATCGTCTCCAAAGATTTTCAGACGATTTTCTACTTTAGCCCAATTACTGGTACGCAGTGTGTCAATGCCAGCTTCTAACCAAATGTAAATAATGCATAAACACAGATGAGCTAATACATAAGTGCTGTCCAAACAGAAAAATTCCACTATGGATGGTCATTATCATGAAGAAGCTTTGCGATTTGAAAACGACACACAAGCCCTCACTTCAATTAAATAATGTTGACATGCTCACTTTTGAAAATTACCAATGACCACTTAAGTAGGTAGGTCTATTTATCTGAGTATCAGGCATGAAAAAGACACTTGTGGTTTTCATTTTCTTGAAACGTGCATTGTTTTTAATCTCCTTAATGTATTATATGCAGCAGTTCTTATTAGAAAGAAATGCCATTTTTAGAAGTTCTCCATTTGCCAGTGCAGACTCCTGGACAACGTGAACAAACAACCTAGCCTTGTTAATGATATTGCTGGCACTAGGAAACTTCAATGCATCCTTAAGGGCAAGCTATGCGGTGTGGGCAATACATAACTTGTGCTGGAATCTTAAATAAGTCTTCCTTCAACAAATCAGTAAATGCTGCAATCACAGGAAAATGATACGGTTTCCAACTACAACTAGCGGTTGACTGGTGGAGGTTAGTGGTCAATTCCAGTAAATTGCAATGCCCTGCCCCTCGCTAACCCTGGTGCTGGACGTGTCTTGGGTGTGGCTCTCTTTAGACGAGTGAGGAGTTATTTTATTGAGAAGCTCCCTGGCTGTAAGCCCGTCGCCACAAGCCCCCCACAGCTTCGAGCTCGTTCTTGCTGATGAGAAGAGTGCGTGTCATCCAGACAGACCATCCGCGTTTCCATGTTGCGTGCCTGCCCTGTGTTGGATTGAGAGATAAATCTCGTAGTGAGATAAACCAGCATGTGATGCAATGGTTTGTATCCTTATCCCTTGCCAACCATGGTAGAGGATCGTGGTCTGTGATTGGTGTAAAGTACCACCCAGCTAGACAGTATTTTAGCTCCTCGAATTGAATGGTAAGGACCTCACAGTCTATAGTCGTGTATTTTTGTTCTGCTTGTGTAAGTTTCCTACTCATTTACAAGATCGGGTGCACTTCTCCTTTGAAGTCTTGTGCGAGGATGAGGATGAGTCTCTGAGGCATCCGTGGGCACGATGAATGATCTGTCGGGGGGGGATCTGGTGGGGGGGCGGGGATCTGGTGAGGTGGGTTTTATGCGTTCAAATGCTGTCTCAACCTTTCCTGTCCAGTGCACTCTTTCTGGTTGTCCTTTTTCGAGGAGATTTGAGAGGGGTGCTGCAATAAAGAAGAAGTTAGGCACAAATCTCCTACAATAGCATAAATTTGGTCAGCCCCAGTTAACATTTTTTGAATTGGCAGTCAGACTGGGTTTCCTGAGTTGGTGCAGGTTCTTGTCCCCCTGAATGATGTACCATCTAATGTCCTAGAGCTGGGGAGGAGCGAGCAGTGACAGCTGAGATGCATGGCAGCGGTTCAATCTCCATTGCAAATTTACATGATGCAGCTTAGTGCACTTTCTCTTAACGGGCTGCTGCAGACGGTAGTTCACCGGATTGACGCGTTCCATGATGGTGTAGGGCCCTTGCCAGTGGGCAAGTGCCATTTGGGAGGAGCAGAAGCACATGAGGGCGGAATTTGCAGGGCTGTGTCGGCTGGTCTCTGCGTTGTTCCGCTTGGGCTTTTTCCATGTGATCTCTCACTATTGAGAGTACTCGATTAAACCTTTCTTGTAAATCTCGCACATACTCCACCACTTAGTGCTCCTCCCCGGCTCAGAGGGAGTACGGGAGTAGCTGGTCCCAGTTTCATCCCCCTACATCAATCACATGCTGGAGCATCCTTTTTGGCGTTTGGTTGAATCTCTCCACCAGGCCGTCAGTCTGCGGGTGATCTACAGAAGTGCATAGCTGTTTGATCTGCAGCAGCCAGCAGATGTCAACCATTGGTCAGGACATGATTGGAGTGCCTTGGTTCGTTAATTTTATTTTATTTTTTTGGCATATTCACATGGGTGAAGAGCAGCACAGGCTCTTTAGCTATGTTCCGAGATGTTGCTTTTTCCAGCGAGCCCGCCTCTGGATAATGAGTAGCATAGTCGACAATGACTATTCTATATTCATGTCCCTTTGCTAATTTCTGAAGTGGGCAGAGATGGTCCATCTCAATTCACTTGAAAGGGACAATGATGATGGGCAATGGAATTAGGGGGGTGGCGGCAAGTTTTTAGCGGGGCATAATTAAGTTTTGGCACTCAGGGCATTATTGGCAGAGATTTTTCACCTTAGCGTCCAGACCCAGCCAGTGAAATCTGTCTTTTATCTCTCCGATGGTGTTTTTCTCTCCCAAGTGTCCACTGAGCAGATGCATGTGCGAGGTGCATGATGGTGTCTACCTTTCCTTGTGGGACAACTAATAGGTCAAGAGGTTCTCCTCTTCGGTTGGCATGATAACCCTGTTTCTCGTCGTGTCCCAGGTGTGGCTCTTTTTAGGCGAGCGAAGAGTTTTTTTTTATTATGAGGTGCACAGATTGTAAGCTTATAAGTTTTGCCACAATACCTTGAAGTAATCATTTCCTGTATGACTATCAGTCTCTCACATCATTATGGAGGTATTGTGGCCCATTCTTTTTCTTTACAAAAAACTGCTGTTGCCTCATAACAGTGATGCACTTTGTGTTCTGACACCTTTCTAACACAACCAGCATTAACCTTTTCCTCAATTTGTTCTACACTAGCGTTCTATTGAATCGGACCACATGGGCCAGCCTTCACTATACTGGTTTGTGATGAACTTGAATCTGAGCGGCTGCCCTCCGCTACGTGTAATGTAATGATAGAAGTAGTGCAAGCATTTCCTTGGGTATATTGATAGTCAGTCATTGATCAGTTTATTATATTCTGTAAAAAAAAAAATAAATAAATAAAAAAACCCTGACTCTATTGACAAAGCTCTTAGTGACCTTACTTCCACACAAATAGTCCGTCATTGATTGTGTTAGCAAGGTTCTGGCCGACCATATTATTGTGTTATGGTTGTAGGCTATAACCTACGGAATTCTAGGACACCTGCCTCGTGAATTCTCTAGTGGAAGTTTTTAGGTTCCTCCTGCTCTTACAAAAGGCGTATTATCTAATAATTAGAAGATGGTGCCATTCAGAGTCAGTGAATCCTTTGGTCATGACCAAGATTTGCTACTCTCTTGTTCAACAGGTCAGTTTTTCAGTCAGTGAGTTTTTGGGTCATGACCAAGATTTGTCGGTCTCTTGTTTAGCAGATTACTTTAGCCAGTGAGGTCAGTGGGTCCTGTTTAAGCTCATTCGGTTCAAGCTGGATATTTTCAGTATTTCAGTGTATTGGGGTAGGTGCAGAGACATGCACAGAGTTTTTTCAGGGTCTGTTGCTCTAAACCTGAAAAAAGATACACACATCCAGTCGATTTTTTTTGTTTCTCTCTCTCTCTCTCTCTTTTTTTTTTTTTTTTTACATTTAAAATAATAATATAATGTATATATTTTTTTAATTGACACTATTTCAGCTGGTTTATAGGAAACACTTTTAAGCAACAATATGATTTGGCATCTTGAGCTTATCCCTGTCATCTCTCAATCTGACTAAAAGGTGTGGATGGTGTAGGGTGATATAGGGCAGGGGTAGCTCAGTGGTTAAGGTGTTGGACTATGGTCTAGAAAGTCCCTCGTTCAAACCCCACCACCACCACCAAATTGTGTCGGTTGGGCCCTTGAGCGCAGCCCTTAACCCACTGCACATATTTATAATGAGATACAAATAAATGCAAGTCGCTCTGGATAAGGGCATCTGCCAAATGCTGAAATGTAAAAAAGTTAAAAGATGATTTTGCAAATTCATGTCACTGGAAATATCATATACCTTACAGTGTATACAACCATATGTGTTTGATTCATACTCATATTCTCCATGAGTAGCACAAAACATCTGGATAACAATAATGAACAATATTAAACCATATCCAATTGTAGTGAATAGCACCCAGGTTATCATTCAAGAACACTGCCCATACTATTCATTGTGCATTGCCTAGTGTTAATACCCAACATATTATTATTATTATTATTATTATTATTATTATTATTATTATTATTATTAGTGGTAGTAGTAGTAGAAGTAATCCATTGAAAGGTATCAACCTTATAATGAAAAATGAGCGAACTTCTACCAGCTACATCAGTTTGCCGGTTAAAAATTCATCACAACCCTAATGAAGTATGTAAAAGAATAGTGATTAGAGCTTCTGACACATGCTGGGAAGAAGCGTGAACATCGACATTAATTGGTCCAGTTCATATCACAATGCTTACTTTTCGGCTAACATCAGCGCGAATGTACACCGCGGATGTAGCTGCCCATTTGTTAGCCAGCTACTTAAGATTGGTTCTTGTGATGACTTACAGACATTTTTCTTTCTTCATTATCTCGTTACATGATACAAATGTCAAAAGCTGTACATTGTTTAGAAGCACATGTGGAGATTTACAGGGAATCATGATAGTTATACAATTCACTAATACTCATTTTCACAAAGAATTCCAAAATGAAACATTAATTAATTAATTAATTAATTAATTAATTATTCATTCATTCGTTCATTCATTCGTTCATCCACCCATTGATTTTTTTCCCTCTCGAGGGGCACCTTAGCCAAACAGGGCGAATAGGCAGATGCCTGGCCAACTTTAGCAGTGCAAACGGCTTGTATTTTGCTGGGTGTAACATGGGCATCCCAGCACCTTCTAAAATAATGGTTATTAACTAGTTTTACATTACTCATTGTCTTTAATGTCTATATGATCGTCTTAGCAAATCATGCATTTAAACAAAATTAATGAACACGTACCACTTAAAATCAGGATCAGAATCAGTTGTTTGGGCCAGGTATGAACAAAAACACAAGCAATGTGACCTTGACTTTTAATAACTCTCAAAGCCATACAGTACAGACAACACATAAATTAATGTCACACAAGAACCAACAGAAAATCCATAGCAGGGGATTATTAAATTTAAGAAATAATTCAATAAATTCACCTTTAAAACAATCACACTCATGTCCTTTTTGGGATAAAAACAAACAAAAAACAAACAAAAAAAAAAAACCCTGTTATAATAGCATTCAGTGTCCTAGGAAGGCTTTCCACTAGATTTTTGAACTATGGAATTGGTGAGGTTTGGCACTGATTTGGGGCAAGAAAGCCTGGAATCCAGTCAATAATTCATACCAAAGTTGCTCAGTGGAGTTGCGGTCAGGGCTCTGTGCAGACCACTTAAGATTTTTCACATCAACCTCAGCAGGCCATATTTTGTATGAACCTCACATTGTGTACAGTACATGTCCAAGTTTCTTAGTTCCAGTGAAGGGGAATTGTAATGCTGCAGGATACAATGACATTCAAAACAACTGTATACTTCCAACTTTGTGGAAACGGTTTAGGGAAAATGACAAAACATATTTCAAACTAGCAGGCGTTAGGGGGAGCACTGGCACGGAGAGCAGCTGCTTATTGGACTGGCCACACTGACTTTCCTATTTCTATTTGATGTGAATGAGTGTGTGTGAAATGTGTTTGCATGCCACCCTGCCATACGGTATATTGGGGTGAATTCCACTGCATTATGCTCAGTGTTTTCAGGTAGACTCCCGACAATGCAACCGTGCCGAGGGACAGTGCTCAATCAATGAATGAATGAGAGAATATGTTCGTAGATATTGCTCAATCAAAATCAGCGTAGTGACGTACAGTATGCTAATTTATTTAGCCCATGAAGGACCCTTCTGTGACATCATTAAAAAAAAAATGTGTGTGTTGCACAGTTACAGTTTTCATCATCATGCTTTGGATCCAATATTGGAGATTTATGGTGGTTCACCCAAGGAAAATTGCTCATAGATAGCGAGACAAAATGAGCATGTGTGGTCCAATAGTAAGACTTAGTGTTCTATAAATAATAACGAAAGGCCTATTAAAAATGAATGTGAGCCAGTTGCTGTGAGAATTGTTCCTTATGTCAGCAGTTTCCCATATACTGTCCTGGTAAAAACACATGTTCTCCAGAGTTGTATTAGTTTGGGGATTCATTCTAGAATTGTACAAAAAGTAAATGCTGATGCATATGAGTATCGGCAATGTTACGGAATCGATTCTTTCACAAAAGCAATCACAGCAAAAACAATATCCCTTTCAAAGTCCCATCCAAAAAAAACTGATTGTATACTGTCTTTGTTCTTTCGGGCCGCTCCTGTTAAGGGGTCGCCATAGTGGGCTATCCGATCCACACATAACTTGGCACAGGTGTTACGCCAGATGTCCTTCCTGATGCAACCCTCCCATTTTGTCCGGGCTTGGGACCAACACTGCATCCAGTGACTGGAGTTTTGGGTATTGGCTGAGAAACCAAACCCAGGCCTTCTGTATGGCAGGCAAGACGCCTACACTGAGCCACCAATGCCCTAACTGACCCTTAACTGTATTCATCGGTAATGCATTCAGTTTCCGCGAGCATGGGAATTTCCTCAAAATAAGGCCTAAACTTACTTTATCTTCATCGGGATGCTGCTGTTGAAGTATAGGGTAATGAAGGGATTGGTTCTAAGTAGTATAATCAGTGGCGGCTGGTGCAAAATCTTTTTGGGGGGGAGTAAACACAATTTAAATACTGGCCTGTAAATAGGCATTTGTCAGGTGATTGCGCATCATTACTACTAGCATAAAATAAAGTCCTGACTCACATCGCATCCAGTCAGCAGCTCCGCTCGCCATAGGAAGTGCTGGAAAAGACTGGTTGAGAACGGTCCAATCACATGAGGCCAAATATTTAAAAACAATATTGATTCGCTAAGAACAAAAGTGGGAGGGTTCAGGGTGAACAGTGCTCCGCCGGAAGGATGATTTGAGAAAAACCAATCAGAGCTCAGCCTCAGGTCACATGCTTTTCAAAGATTTGTGTGTCTACATAGACACTCGTTTGTACACCAACACAAATGAACGTAATACAGTTTAGATTTTTTTTAAATTGAAAACAAATTATATTAAGAAACACTGCGGAATTTTGTGACTAAATGACTTTATTTCATTATTAAAATAAACAATTATTATGTTAAGTAATTATTGTCACGTATCTGGGTTGCGAGGCATAAACGCAGAGGTCCAGGTGTTAAAGGAAACGATGTTTATTTCAACACAAAAACAGGGAACTTAAATAAACAAACCTACTTTACTTGAAACTGAAACTAAAACACGTATAAAACCACTGAAAGACACGAACTAAACACACAGACATGAACGAGGTGAAAATCAACAGATGCAAGACAAAAACTGGAACTCAAACAACCTATTTATAAAGAAACTAATAACTAACTCGGTTCAGGTGAGCGCCCATGTCACCTGACCGAGCTGCATGAAAGGAAATCAAGTTAAACACAAAAGAAACTACAAACAAAATCACAGGGCGCCCTCTAGGGGTTATCCCTGACAATTATATGTTAAAGTAGCATTCTTCTCTGCCTAACTTTGAGGGAGGCGGCGCCCCTGCGCCCCGTCTTGACCGGCCGCCTCTGAGTAGAATTGAATAAAAGAAATATTTGTAATGTGTATTAACATGAAACTATTACAGGACACAAATTGATTGATTTGCTTTACTGTCTTCACGCTGCAGTTTTATAGTGTTGTCCAGTAGATGTTTGAGGTCATGGCCTTCACTGTGACGTATGCACGTTGCTTTGCTCACACGCTTATTTGCATATATTTGTTAAATACTGAACAGTATAAAACCCTAGTGAATGGAGTGCTTTTTCAATTGAAGATTTGGGGGTAATTTGGTGTAACACTGAAAGATTCAGTGTTAAAGGTGTGTGATCAGTAACAATGGCTGTGAAGGTGGCGACCAATAAGATCACTTCGTACATCCTCCAATGTTCACTTGATGACTGGAGTGTAGTGGTTGACCATGGCCGAGCCTCGGGTCAAATGTAGATCAACGTGGTTAAGAGACAGTTGAATTGGAGAGTTTATAAGGAGACGTTTTTAGCAGCTCCTAGCATGTGGCGTTGTGCCAGCAGACTTTGTTAGGCTGGCCTTTTCTCATCAGGTCTTAAAAGAAGATTCTAGGATCGAAAAAGAAAGAAGAAACCACCAGTGACTTGCCAATTCCGACAATAAATAAATAAATAAATAAATAAATAAATAAATGCAAACAGGGTTCGAGATGATTGACCTGCCTTGTCTTGTCTTGTGGCGTCTGTTTAAATCATGTCTTTGTACAATTATTTGTTTTACAGTTTCAACACATTCTAAAGCGTATTACTACAGCTACTGGACTATATTTCTATATTACCGGACTATAGTATTGGAGTATAAGATGGCATTAGTTCTCTGGCCAAGCTTATTAGGTCGATAATCGAATTTGTTCCTGGAGGTGACGTAGTGGACAATATACAGTAGACTCCAAGCTCAAGGGCTGATGAACAGCTTCTTTAATTTAAGTAATTGCCAATCTTCGTGGCCTTCAACAGCTATGACAGAGAATTGGATTATTTATATTTTTAGTGGAGGTCAAGGTCATGTGAATTCCCTAAGGCTTTTATTTATTTATTTTTTTATAGTGATGAAATGTAACTAAGGTGTCGTGGTCAGCACTGTCGCCTTGCACCTCCAGGGTCCGGGTTCGACTCCCGTCTCTGTGTGCATGGAGTTTGCATGTTCTCCCCGTGCTAGGTGGGTCTCCTCGGGGTACTCCGGTTTCCTCCCACAGTCCAAAGACCTGTAGGTTAGTTAACTGGCATACCCAAATCGCCCGTAGTGTGTGAATGAATGAATGAGTGAGTGAGTGTATGTGTGTGTGTGTGTGTGTGTGTGTGTGTGCCCTGCGATGGATTGGTACCCTGTCCAGGGTGTACTCCGTCTTGTGCCCAGAACAGTCTCCTGGGATAGGCTCCAGGCCCCCCGTGACCCTGAATACAGGATAAAGCGGTACGTATATATGATGAGTGAGTGAAATGTAACTATGGGAAATTGTTCCCCAAATATGTCAAAGGGAGATAAAGGGGAGGCAGATGCCATTGGAGACTCTATTTATGTGAAATATAAAAACCCTCAACACTTGAACACGGATACAAACATTGGCTCTAGCTAGGCAGGCAAAACCAGGACTTGGAGCTAGATTAAGGGATATGAGAAAGTTGCACAACAAAAGCAAATGCTAGACACAGAATCACTACAAAAAAGGAACAAAAATAATGGCGTTTAACTAAACTACACAAAAGTGAAAGTGGCCATGGATATGTGATTTGCTGAGGGGTATTGTAGTTCGGTATTGCTTCAACAGTTCTATGATAAAAGTGAGAGGGAAAAAGGTAATATTGTCATTTTGCTTTCATTCTCTATGTGTCATTCAGTTGTCTGGTCTGGACTTGTCTGGTATTGTCTCAATATTCTCAGTAACGTAAAGGGAAAAGTTATGGAATGCATGGGGTCGTTACAATTTCGAATGCATTTCTGTGTGAGATTAACACGGGTGTTCGTGGATATTAAATACAAGTCTGTGTTATAGAGCAGTTTTCTGACTTGCATGCCTTGCACGCTGGTGCCAGATTAGTCTATCCATTGCCAAATAGCAATGTTGCAGACGTTGGCATGGTTAATTTGTAGTGTTGAGAGTAATAGCAAATAACAGATTTGATCAAATATAGAATGATGTTTAAAGATCATTTAAAGCACATCCGTTTGTTTTCCGTCATTCAGTCGAAAGACTGGGTTATGCCCGGGGTTATTTTATCCACACTGGCCGGATGTGGGTTTTCTGTGAGCAGGCAAGACTTTGGCATACCTACAGTACACACGTCCCCTGTGGGATCACTGCGGTCTACAAACCACACGGGGCAAATGGCTATTTTGCCCATATACTCTAGCCCAGTGCGGGACTTGTGTGGGCAGCCCACAGTCTAATCCTGTAGGGTTTACTCATGATATGCAGAAAATATGCAGCATCCCACTCAAAATTCCCAATATTCTTGGAGAAAATGTGTGATTGACAGAAGTTCCAGATGAAGTAAAGCACATCCTAGGAGGCGATGGATTTGGTCTGGCTCTGCCCACAACATTTTTTTCTTCCTTTCACAGCAATATCTAAAGAGTTAGACTAAAAATAGGCTTTTTTATAAACAACATCAAAGACTTCACTAACAGCACATGCATGCACTGCCGTCACAGTGGTAAATAACGGCAAATAAAATTATACAGCATGCTTAAAAATGCCACTCGTGCAAGTATTCGGCATTGACGGTTTGTTTCCAAGATGCTCAATTAGTCTTTATAGTGACAGTTCATGTTAATACGTTGTTTTCCATTTAACATGTCAGGATCCTTCGACGTGCTACTGTTTATATTGTCAATCATATCAGCAGGAGCATGTTTAACTAAAAATATTCAGTACTGTACAGAAATATGTCAGGATCTCTCTCACTCACACACACACACACACACTCTCTCTCTGTCTTATTTTCAGCAGGGTTATGGTCTTCTCTTGGAGGATTATCAGACTTCCAGCTGGCAGAAGTCACACTCTTCACCTTCCCTTACAAAACCGGCCAGCAAGAGCCAGCGGAGGTGGTGAATTAACATTTAACAATCTTAATTAACTTTCACAGCCAAAAAAAATGCATCATTATCATTGACGTCGCGGAATATTAGTTACAAGGGATTTTATGGCAGTGACTCAAGCTGTCACAAGAATTGCAATAAGCAAAAAAAAAAAGAACACAAATGCAAATTTTCTAGACAACATCTACTCCCATATTTACAAAGAAACGATGAAACACCATTACACAGAATATGGATAAAAGGACTAATGGTTCCAGTTTCACCTCCATCTCCTCCAGCAATGTGATTGTGATCAGTGATCACAATTTATTAAAAAACGAACTGATAAGTTAAGAGAGAATTCCACTTGGCTCTAAGAACACCAGATTGACGCATGTCCGGTAAGTTCACAAACAGGTTCCACCCATCGAAAACCTGGTGTGTTTTGAGTGCAGGGACATCGTTTAGATGCCTCTATTGAGCTGTGATTTGGGGGAACTCTGGGCTACAGCAGCAGCAGCACTGGGACAAGTCAACGGGAAAGCGCTGGGAGGACCAGAGCCTGGTGAAAGAGGTCGCACTAGCAGCAGTCCAGGTCTTAATGTCTACCTTGGGGATAATCCTGATCCTGCGACACACGGAGAAACTCTGCCCGAGGTGGAGAATGTTATTGTGGAGCTACTGAAAGAAGAAGATTAGAAGAAAGAAGTTGCTGAATTGCCAACAAAGGAAAAAGATGGTAATGGATGTCATACTGTAATGCAGTAGCGTGAATGACCAATGTGTGTGTACTGTAATACATGCACTATGGATGAAGACCAGTATGCCCTGGACATAGTGGCAATCCTTCGCAGGGCACACACACGTATACAGTACATTCTTTGGGAACGCCAATTAGCCTAATCTGCATGTCTTTGGGACGAAACACACCAAGCACGGGAAGAACAAGCAAACACCACGCACACACAGGTGGCAATCAAATCTGGCCGGGATTCGAACCCGGACCCTTTAGGTGCGAGGCGACAGTGCTAACCACTAAACCACCAAGACATATTAAATTCATCAAATCAGCACGACATTCTATATAAAAAAAAAAATAAATAAATGAAAGTGAAAAAATTCAAAAACCACCCATTTACGTGTTATTTATATCTATTACATGTGCTCTCACCACTCAGGCTTATGAGTCTTCGAGTGGGAGGCTGTGGGTAAATACTAACGCATTAAAGGCATCTTAAAAGTCAACGGCTATTTCTCTCCTACTCTTGCTAAGTGTTGAAGTGATTCATGGAAGTAAAGCTCTCTGGTGTTTCTCCAACTTTCTACCTGTACATCATTTTGAATTTACTTTAATTAACCAGTGAAAGCTCCAGTTCTAAACGAAGTGTTTAAGCTGTAAACAGTAAAAAGCAGGAGAAACCGAGTGTCACATTATGGCCTCTAAGGCTGGCAAAGACATGGTTTTTTTTTTTTTTTTTTTTTTTTCCAGCACGGTGTCAGACATGTTACAGAGAGTGGAGCGCAGGTGACGGACGTGATGGTTAAGGTGAAAGAGAAAGAAAGTCATATGTGTGAAAACATTTACTTCAACCCCTGCAGGAGTCAAGTTGTGGGGGTGTCCCTGAAGAAAAATGAATATGTTTAATTGAGGTCGTAATACAAGTTTCTTTTTTGTGTGACAAGTGATTTCAAACATGTCACCTTCACAAAATGAATAAATTGAATGTGATAGCAAAGGTGCTTGTTTACAGCAGAATGTTCACCAGCTCCATGAAAACAATTGTACTTGGCTACACTTAAAAAAAAATATATTTTTTTTTTAAAGATTAAGTCCAGCTTAAGTAAGACCCTGCACTCACAGTGCAGTGATTCAGGAGAGCTCGAGCTTGAAGAACCAAGTATTTAAACACTGATTTGAACCAACACTAAAGCTGACAATCGCTACTGCTAGCATTAAAACCAAAGGCAACTGCAGGTATAAACACTGACCTCAGGGACGACACTAAAGCTGTCATTCTGTAAAGCTATGAAGCAGAAACCACACAGCTTGTGCAGTAGCACACCAAGACCAAAACACTGATGTGAAGGATACTATAGGAAAGCAAAGGTTAATACACTGGAACCTTGGATTGCGAGTAACTCGGTCTGCAAGTGTTTTGTAAGACGAGCAAGATTGGTAATGTTTTTAATTCTAGCTTAAAAACAAGCGAGTAGTACACATGTGCTTTGTCAGCTGATCATCACGTGATCACAACTGAGCCAATGGTTCTTCTCTCTCGCATGGGGATTGTGGGTAATCGCTTCTCCAATGCTCAGTCTTAGTGCCCGCGTGTCACTCGTATAGTCAACATCAGCGTGCGCATGTACTGTTTGTTATAACATTGTGACCACGTGCAGAGCTGGGAAGAAATCACATGTCAAAATGTCAAAACAGGCACACCGTGCTGTTTGTAGAATGAAGGTCATGACTGCAGTGCAGAAGCTACAGGACATTTCATAACCGAGTAGGGACAGATTAGCTCAGGTGTGTTAAAGCTCTTTAAAACAATTGTACTTGGATACACTTTTTGTGTGCACTAATGTGTGCACTATAGAACAGTTTAACTTTTGGACTAAAAGAAAAAAGGTCTTACTAACAAGCTAATACCTCATAGATCCAAGGGAAAGTGTGTGTGTGTGTGTGTGTGTGTGTGTGTGGGGGGGGGGTCTGTATGATCTTTATGAATGTTTTGTTGATCAACATTTATTTGATGCACCAGGTTACAAAGTTCTGGACAGGTAGTGATTCTTTCATATGGTAATAAAAAAGCCTGCCATCGGTAGGAGTAGAAATATAGGAGAAAATAAGTAGAAGAACGTCTTCAGCCTCCTTAAGCCTCTTTCAAACATATAGCCGTCCAACAAGAAATCTCACAGGGAGCAATTTTGGCAAAAAAAAAACAAAGAAATTGGCATATACTGTACCTGGAGATTTCCTGAAAGTCCAGCGCTTTCTTAGGGCTCCTTGCAAACTCCTCAAGCCTCTCTTCTTGGCATCTTGGCAAAAACCTGCCAAACTGTTGGTCATACCAATTCTTTCAGTCAAAAGATTCTACCCCTCAAAGTCCAAGATCTCATGGATGCAGAACAGCAATGGCAAGATTGCGGAGATCAAGGAGTGATTGAGGAGAAGTTTGAGTTCATCAAGAACACATTTTCTACTTGATGTGGGCTCTGGTAAGATTGAGGAGAACGAGGAGAGTGATCTACGTAATCCAGGAGAGAGTTAGCGAGATCAAGTAGAGCATTGGCGAGAACTCCTCCTAGGGGCCAAGGAATATGCAACACTAGTGTCATTGTCTTGTGCCTTATTGGTGACCATCTTGCCAATGTTATCATCTTGCTATTATCCAGCATTCCTCACCTCTCCTTGACATTTGCAAAACCATAAGATTAGCGGATATTCCTCGTTCTCACTGTACACTCTCGAAGAACTCTTTGTTCTCCTCAAATCCTGATGCACACAAGACACTTCTTTTTCTAGGTCACAGAATGACCATTTTTTCCCCCTCCCCAAATCCAGTCTCTACAATATTTCTTGTCAGACTCCTGTATATGTGAAAGGGACTTTAGTTATCTGCAGTGCATTCTGAATATCGTATTTCTGCCCTGCTTTATAGAATTTCCTGATCTTGAGAAATTGAGCAAAAACCCATCATGTGATATAAAGCCTAGCTAGAAGAGGAAACCCTCGGGCAGTGACTGTTAAGGTGATGCTGAATAACCCAATTACAAATGTCAGTAAAATCTTAATCGTTACCACGTAACAGTGCAAATGACCCATTAATGAACACTTAGTTCCAAGTTGGCAATTTAAAATCATGCATGCCACATTGGAAAACACTGTATATTCTGTTATTATACTGTAGGTAAATAGTGCTTTGTCAGACTATAAAGTTAGACCATGATAAACGAGCACTATAGTGAAACTTGCTCTGAGAAGGAAGCCGTTCCGTCACTTCTAATTGTGATGTAGCATGTGACACTTTGCTCTGAGACTGTGGTACAGTATATCTTTTGGAGTGCAAGAGCTGTTTCTAGTGAACTGGTCCCTGGTGGTCTGATACTCCAGACTTCAAGCAAACCCAGGCGTTTTTGTCATTTTATATGGAACTTGTTTGAAATTTCTCGAACCTGATCCACATGTTAAAATGAATTTTTCAATATCAAATCAAACCTGCAATCCTTTCCTCAGATACGCCTGAAAATTCTCCTGGGTGCAGAGTTCAGTTTTGGCCAAGTGTAAAAATGCCCTTACTTATCCCCAATGTGTTCTTCATATTTTATTTCTTCTGTATGGCCCTCCTTAACATACTTCTGCTTTTGAAATCTTGAGTTCTTCAGCAATGAAAACACCACCTGAAGGGCATGAAATAAACACATGCTTCAAAGAGTTTACTCTTATTTGGTGAAACAACCTGCAAGCATGCTAAGGTGAAGTATTGTGCTGCTAAAAACATACATTCCTTTTAGCTAATTAAATTCACTAATAACAAGCATCCAATATTAACCATCTGCTCCTTTATAAATCAGGTTATGTGTAATATTCATTAAATAGATTTTAATCTGCACCATTGCTCAATGTTACTAAACTATTAGCTCTATTTCTTTTTCCAGCTTTCTTTTTTTTTCATCATTGAAATGAATGTTGAGACATTAATGTACTTGCTCTGCCAGTTTTTCAGAATCCTCTGCTGCCATTGAACAATCACACTTTTAAACTAGAAAATGCATATTTTCTGCAAGGAAATATAAAGTTATTTACTGCTATTTATTAAAATGCGCATTCTAATATTTTGTTCGACATTGATTACGGCACACACTATGGGGTCCTGGTCATGTTTCCTCATGCGACCAGAACCACTCTTTTACAATCTCGGACATGTAACATGTTATCAGGGAAGAAAAAACCTCCATAGATGTGATAGCCTGGTGATTCAGTACATTCAGGGTATCAGCTGACTTCATTTTATTGCCTCATAACATTGAGCTGAGCATAGACCTGAGCAACTGAAGCAACCCCAGATCATAACACTGTCTCCAGAGTGGAGGCCTCTACAGTGGACGCTTAAACGCTCCCATCGGTTACTTCAAGCTCATCAGGCCACATACTGTTTTTCTATTGCTCTTAAGTCCTAAAAAGTGTATGCTAGAAAAGAAAGTAGTTTATTATATAATAGGGCACTTTTCAGTCAAATGAAAACAAAAATGAAGGCTGTTGAATTTTGCGTTAAAAAAAAATTAAAGCAGGTGTAATAATCAGTTCAGTAAAGTGTAATAGCTTATTTCCTAATAAAATTCTATGATATTTATTATATATTACGGATTATTAGAATTCGAGCATAATTCGTTCCAGAAGCAGGCTTGTATTCTAAAACGCTCGTAAACCAAATCAAATGTTCCCCTAAGAAATAATAATAATAATGAATAATTATTAAATCAAATAATTCGTTCCACAGCCCAAAAAATAAATACAGAAAAATAATTAATACAATATATAAAGTAAAAATAAAACAAATTATTAAAACCTTTAAAAAAAAGTTAAAATAAATCCCAACATACAAGTGTTTCCATTTGTGCACGCAGGTGCCATGTATTTGTTTGTGTGGAATTAGCCCCTTCCCTCGCCTTGTCTTACACAGTAAAACTCCTCCTGTGTGTGTGTGTGTGTGTGTGTGTGTCGGTGTCAAAAAACTCGGCACTCGTAAACCAAGACATGCTCGTTTTTCAAGTCAAAATTTATTAAAAATCTTTGCTCGTCTTGCGGAACACTTGTAAACCGAGTTACTCGCAATCCAAGGTTCCACTGTGTGTATGTATGTGTATATATATATATATATATATTATAATCCCAATACAAATTTTACGCAAAGGGTCAGCTCATCAAACACTGAAAATATTTGATCAGTTACTGTTATTGTGCTTTATACTATTTTTTCATGTACTCACATTTTTATTTCATACATTTTTAGGGCTTACTTGTCCTACAGCAGTCTGTAAATCAGAAATGTTTTTGCACTGACTCAATAACAAAAGTCAAAATGAACACCACCACAGGATGCCTTAGAGTTTATTGCAGTTGCCAAATTTGGGAGCAGAAAAAGCAGTTATGGACTGGGTAATGTCTGTACATGGACATGAATGGCTGACAAACTGAGCCCTAAATATTTTGGCTTAGTTCAAGTGTGTGTGTGTGTGTGTGTGTGTGTGTGTGGTTTTGGAGCTGTAAAATTTTCCTGAACCTTACTAAAAGACCTCATACATATCAAATTTAGCGGGTAAAAGTTACATCTTCATTATACATTCGGTGATGGCTCGTTGCCAGTGCCCTCCTGCCTATTTTGGCCTGTAGAGTATCCTATAGGAAAAAAAAAATCTATCACTGCTGCTGAACAAAACCATGACCACAGGCTGCATTCTGGAAGTAGACATTTACCAAATTTGTGAAGTCTGATCTGTAAAGAAGTAATCAAAGGAGTGACAAAACATTTCCCTGGGGCTGTCCTGTACATGTGCATGTCACGGTGTCCTGCAGTTGGACTGGATGCTTTTGAAAATGAGAAAAGTAAATAAAAAAAAAAAACATGATTTTCACCTGGTCTCTTCATGTGAGATTAGGCTGCGTGAGGAAGCAGTCTACTCTGTGCCCGATGCTTTCTTAACCTTGATTCTCAACCCTCGTTTCAGATGTGAGACACTGACACACAGGGTGGCTGAGGGTTTTTGAAGTGATAATGACCAGGGTCATGAGTTACCTGGCCTCGGTACATCCATTATTATGAGATGGAGTGGGGAAGGGGAACTATCTTTGCTGCCAGCAGACGCAGATGTGTTAAGAGCAGGTAGCTTGGTAGCATAATAAGATTAGAGGGTGATGGACAGACATTGACAAGTAGAGGTTGGTACTGTAGGCAGGCGAAAGCACTGTGGGAGGCAGGGGCAGATCTACAAACTTATCCATGGGGTGGCAAGGGGGTGGCATTAAAATTATGAGGGGTGGCAACACTGAAGCAAGCATTCTTGCGTGGTTTTTGTGGATTCAAGGAACGCTATTCTTATTCGGTGTAGTATATAATAGGGTGCACATTTTTACATTGTCCTATAAAAATGATAAAATAACATTGTCCTATAAAATAAAGGCTGATGTGTGATTGACTTGATCCTGATATCTGGATTGGAAAGTCAGATAAATTCAAAACACTAGGACACTGGTGCTGGGGTGGCAAATGGGGTGGCAAGGCTCTTTCTTAGGGTGGCGATTGCCACCCCGTGCCACCCCGGTAGATCCGCCCCTGGTGTGAGGGGCATCAAACTTGTTAAGAAACAGGTTAATCTCATTTCTCTTCTCCTTCCTCCCATCTACAGTTGCTCTGCTCCTCCATCTGTCTTAAATCATTTTATTTTCTTCATCGCTCTTCAAACTGTTCTGATCTCCTTCTCGGAGCTGTTGTTCCAGTTTGCATTTGTATTTGATATTTCCTTCTGTTATCTTCACCTTGAGCTTCTTCTGAACAGTCATGGGGTTCGTTTTTATCTCCTGTCAGTAAGGTGCTTTTTATAGTCATGGACTAAATAAAAAAAAAAAAATTATATAAATGCACTATATAATGTATAATAATAGTAATCAAAAATGATTACTGTTACAAAAACATGAAATCCTATTTCATTCATTCTTTTTTGATGGCCTTCTTACATTAAGAACACAATAAGGTAAAATTACCATCATGCTCAGTAGAACATTACTTTTATCATGGATAACCTACAGTAATTCACATCTTCTCAAGAGTGCTGCATGAATGCATCAAATTTGTGCTTTAACTTGGTGCAACCAAAGCAGACGTCATCAGATGCTTCGGGACTCGAACCCATATCCTGGAGGTGCAAGGCAACAGTGCTGACTACTACACAACCGAGACACAACAGGACACAGACTGTTGTTGTATGAATTCAAACTTTATTTATTTGACACAAAGAAGAATTGTATACGCGCAGTGTTTTTGGTCCATGAGTATATTGTTGTTGGACTTTCGGCTGCTCCTGCCGAGACGTCGCCACAATGGATTATTCGATCCGCACGCCAACAACTTAGCACAGGTTTTTTTTTTTTTTTTTACACCTCATGACCTTCCTGACGCAACCCTCCCATTTTATCTGGGCTTGGGTCCGGCACTGGATTCAGTGGCTGGGGTTTGGGCACTAGAGGAAATCGAACCCGGGCCTTCGAGAGTCATCGAGCGTCCTCAGCTGCCATGATCACTTTGTTCACGAGGCCAGTTGACCTCTCACTGACACTGACGCAGCTTAACATAAGTTATAAGCAAGCTGAATGAGAGAGTTCGAGATATTTTACTTGGTATTCCGCATACTGTATGAACTACAGTCGTCAATGACTTTTTGTCCTCTCATTGTTTCTGTATTATGAGAACGGATAGCTCTGTAAGAGTAGAAGAGCGTGCAGCAATTTGGTGAGAGAAGAATTCAGAAGAAGATTACAGCGGCATGAGAAGTAGCAGGAATTGAAATCAGTGTTAGCACTCAAGCTGGGTGATAGCTCTGTTTAGCACGTTTAATGTTTAGCATTTTGAGAAGTACGCCATCAGCAGTAACTGAATATGAATACCATATTTGAACACGTGTTCTGACCAGATCAAAATATAGCCTGAAATAGTACAGTATGCGTTTTATTCTGTGCACTATCCAGTAGCCCGACCTTAATCCAGCTTTATTTTTTTGAGCTCCGGTATAAAACCATAATTCTACTATAATCCTGTACAAACTGGCCGGAAATTCACAAAAGAAATGCGTTTGTTTATAGAGACGCTTCTTAGCTCAGGCCGTCCACATGCTGTGCACAGAGCGGCTTATCGCTGCTGGGGTCTCGAAAACAATAACGGAATTAATTTGAAATATGAACTTGTATGTTCATTGTGCATGCGTTTCATTATTGTATCCATTGTTATTAAGAGAAAATCACACTGGCATAATAATGAAAAGAACCTCATTTAAACCCACAGCATCGCAGCTTCGGAGCATTTCCTAAGAGAATGTCGATTAGACTTCTGTGTTAGAACGATACCATTGTCTGTTTACATGATGCTACATTACCACATCAACTTTGCAGGACTCTAGCGTTAAAGCGAAAAGCTTTTCCTTAATCTTTAGGGGCGCTGTGTTTCAGGGTTGTGGCTGTGAATGTGTTGAGTTTCACAGAGACACTGATTCTATCCGTTCTCTATCCTTTTTTTTTTTTTTTAGTTGTCTTCATTCGTTTTGTCTGCGGAAGTAGAACCGAATAAAATAAATGCCCCCTATTCAGCAGCACTCTCTTCTGACTCATCATTGTGAGAGGAAAAGACTCAGAAATATGGAAATTATCCTGGAGTGATGGAAAGTTTCGTGCACTGAAGCCCTGAAGCTCTCAGAGAACAGAAGCTCCACTTAACAGGACAGATTACACTAGTATGACTTATCATGCAAACATGTCCCTAAAGGAGGAGATTTTTTTTTCCGGTACAATGGGAGTGGAATGAGTCGACCTATACAATGATTTGTGCTGGTTTTTGATTTCTCTAGTATTACTGTAGGAGGCGCTTCCTGGAAGGCGCACCCCTTTTCTCCATCATATCATATCTCTAAACATTAGACAAGTATAGCGTACGCCAACAAAAGGGGCGTACGCTAGGTGGCTCAGGTGTTTGAGGCTCAGGGTTGCTGATTGGAGGTTTGGGAGTTTCAAGCCCCACCACCAGGGGTCACCACTGTTGGGTCCTGAGACCTCTATGCCCCCATCCAACCGAGACAGTGAAAGCACTGCTGGTCCCAAGCGCCGTTAGAAAGCACACGCAGTGTAAAACATGTAACATGTCGTGCAGAACAAAATGATCTGATGTGGCGACGGCTAGGATAAAAGGGACAAGAAGAAAAGCAAAACAAATTGGATGGCAACAGAAAATGTTGTGAATCCTTGTGAAGAAAAAAAAAAAAGTTTCGTTTTTTTTGCCATAAATAGGTGTCACATTTAACACTTTATAAGTACAGTAATTATAACCGTGGTGATGATTAAAAAAAAAAAAAAAAAAAAACATTATTGAATACGTGTTTGTAATTTAAAAGTTTGTAGTTTAAATGTTCTTACTCAGGAAAGAAATCTGTTTCATGTCTTTAATTGTTCTTAAACATTAAATTGTTTATGGCATTGTTTTAAATGGGGGAAAAAAGTGTGATCAGGGAGAGAATCTATAACACACAAGTCTATAGTTATTTTTTTTCCTTTGGTAATGTGAAAAAAAAAAAAGAAAAAAAAAAAAAATATTCCAAAACTAAAATAACTCAACAATTTGCTACACTACCATCAAATACAACAATCAGTGTTTGATTTGGTAATTATGTGTTTTGAAAAATATTCTTCTAGCTTAATCATTCACATTAGAAAAAAAAAAAAAAAAAAAAGTCTTCCAGAAAGTTCTGCAGTGCATCTGGTTGAAAACAATTATAATTCAATTAAATAATTCAAGTGATGTAACTAATAAATGGAAGAATTCCAACAAAGCGCTGTCCTACTATATATATTTTAAGAATGAAAAATGATTTCTCCATCAGCCTGATTTATTTATTTATTTTCTTAACCATTTTCCATGGACGTTTACATCAGATCAAAGCTATTTTCCATTTTATTTGCACATCTTAGGCACAGAACACATACTGATGTAAACAGGATTACTGTGTTACTGACTTATATGATAGGCGTCATTCATTATTCAAACACGTTTCTCACTCAGTTAAATACAATGCGTGATTTAAAAGCTCATGTAAAACTAGGGTAAAATATGCCTTTGTTGAATTGCAGGAACTACACAGAAAAAGCCGAATCCAGTGTGACACATTACTGCTCTTAAAAGAACGATCTGACTTGCTGTATTAATGCACAGCAGAGAGAAAACAAACAGACAAACAAACAAACAAAGCAAGCGACAGCCCAGAAAATACGATTTTAACAACACCAGGAATGCACATCCTCTTAGCATACCATTTAAATCTGCAATCAGTACACAGCAAATGGAGCAAAATAGTCATTCTGATTTGCCTCTGAAGAAACGCTTGGAATGGCAGGTTTTTGTTATTACAATTTTACATTTGCATTAAAAGCATTTTCTTTTTCATGCAAATGCTAGCCCAATGTCGGACCACATTCATGAGCATCCTTGCGCTGGTCCATAATATCTTCCATGCATTTTATTTTTTTTCCTCCATGATTTTTTGGTGTGGTGCACATTTTTTTTTCTGGTCATTGGTTGTAAACTAATCGAGCATGTTCTGTTAAAGTTCCTGTCGAGAATGCAGCAGTATCAGTTTATATACAGTATTTGAATATGTAAGCTATCAAGGTCACGGTACAAAATCAAATGTGTGTGGTATTTTACAGCGCAGTGTAATGGAAAACAACACAGCTGACTGGATTATATGTCAACATAGAGTGGCATTCAGCTGTAGCATGATTATTTAAAATAAATATCTTTATTTTGGTATCAAGCCAGGCAAAAAGGCAGATTGCGATCAATAAGGAAAATAAATGAAAATATGCATATGTGCCCATATAACCAGCCTAGTTTTCCTTTGCTTTGCTGGAAGTAAATAATAAATCATCTCCTTTTACCTGCTTCCATTAGCCGTCACCACGGCGGACCATTTGTCTCCATCTAACCCTGTCCTCCACATCTTCCCTTGTCACTCCAACCTCCTCCCTCATCACATCCATAAATAAACCTCCTCTTAGGCCCTCCTCTTCTCCTCCTGCCTGGCAGCTCCATCTCTAATGTTCTTCTCATGAGATACTCCTCATCCCTCCTCTGCACATGTCCAAACCATCTCAATCTGGCCTCTCTGACTTTGTCCCCAAACCCTCCTATCTGCACAGTCCCTCAAATATACTCGTTCCTAATTCTGTTCGTTCTTGTCCCTCCCAAAGCAAATTGCAGCATCTTCAGCTCTGCTTTCTTTTTTTCTTGTGTGTCAGTGGTGACATCTCCAAACTGCACAACATTGCTGGTCTCACTACCATCCAGTAAACATTGCATTCCATTCTTCCCGAAACCTTTCTGTCACTGAGCACTCCTGCTCCTCTTCTGCACCCATTCAACCCTGCTTGCACTCTCCTCTTCACTTCTCTACCACACTTCCCAATGCTTTGTCCCTAAATACAGGATTTAAACTCCTCTACCTTCCCTACTTCTACTCCTTGCAACTGCACCTTCCCCCCCAACCTCTCTCTCATTTACAAACAGGTACTCCGTCTTGCCCCTACTGACCTTCATGCTTCTTCTCTCCAGTGTCTGCGTCCACCTCTCCAGACTCATCTCAAGCTGCTTCCTACTCTCGCTGCTCATCACAATATCATCCGCAAACATCATAGTCCATGAGGACTCTTGTCTAACCTCATCCATCAACCTGTCCAACACCCCTGCAAACAGGAAGGGGCCAAGAGTCGATCACTGGTGCAGTCCCACCTCCACGTCAAACCAGTCGGCCGTACCTATTGCACTATAGTAACATTGTCCTTGTGCATATCTTGCACTTGAATAATAAATAAATACACGCTCTATAAAGTACACTTCATTAAGCATTGTTGTCCTATTAGGCTGAGAAAATGAGGCCATTAATAATATCTAGGATGGGGGTCCAGGTCTTGTGAAAGGACTTCATGAATCCTAATTAGGAGGATCATAATTTTTCATCTCTTACACACTGTAAAGTTTACGGATTAACCTATCACGTGTTGGAGGAGTGTGTTTATATTTAAGGAGGACGCCATGTCTGGGCAGTGGCGTCTAGAAGGCATTAACACTTTGTATTGTAAGAGGCATTTAGAATAAGGCTAAAAGTTGAGGTCTTGATTTTTTTGAGTGATATTGGTCATACGTATGAGTATTTCAGAAATTTGCAGTTTCCTTGGATTTTCATAGGACTGTCTCTACAGTTTATACATAACTGTTTTCTAGAAACCTTGTAGATAAGCGACAGAAGAGAATATCCTAATGTGTTCAAGCAGTAACATTGAATGCAGTACCTTAAACAATCAAATTGAGAACAGTCTCACCAGCAGTGATACGGGGTAGGGGACCGTGAGCTGCTGGCCATAAAGTGGCCATTGGAGGAAGGGCGCCAGAGAGCCGTTTATTATCTAGAACGACCACCAGAATCTCATCACCATCTGAAAACCTGAAACAGCTTAACCCAAGACAGGCTCGGTGGGCTCTGTTCTTTGAACACTATAATTTCCATCTGTCATACCGTCCGTGGTCCAAGAACACCAAAGCTGACGCCCTCTCCCGACAACATGAGGAAGACATCCCCTGGGCGGACCCCGCGCCTGTCCTCCCTCCTTCCAAGATCATCGCCCCACTTCGTTGGGAACTGGAAATGAAGGTTCCCCAAGCACAAGCCGCGGAGACCGAACCGGCAGGAGGGCCGCCCGGACGACTCTACGTACCCAACAACATCAGGACGGACGTCATCCAGTGGGGTCATTCTACTCCCCTATCGAGACACCTGGGCATGCAGCCAATACATACAGCGTGCTTTCTGGTGGCCATCTAAGACCAGAGACATCGAGGAGTTCGTCCAGTCATGCCCAGTTTGCGCCAGGGCCAAGGACACCAATCAGCCGACACCGGGGGAACTCCAACCGCTCCCTGTTCCCCGTCAGCCCTTCCTCGCCGAGTGGCAGCGCTCCTGGGCCCGCTACATCATTTGGGTGGAACTTTATTCATAACCTTCAGAATCTCCTCCGCCAAGAAGTTAAGCCCATTTGAGGTATGCCAGGGTTTCCAGCCTCCGATGTTCGAACATCAAGAACCGGAGGTTGAAGTACCCTCAGCCCAACAGTTGGTCCGGAGGTGTCGACGGTCATGGAACCAAGCCAAAGCAGCTATCCAACATGCCAACATCCGCTACACCACCCAACATCGCCATCTACACCCTCCGGGACGATTGTACCACATAGGTGACAAAGTGTGGCTGTCTACAAAAAACCTGCACCTCCATACAGAATCCAAGAAACTGTCACCCAGATTCATCGGCCCCCACTGCATCACTCTCCATATCAACCCCATCACCTACCGGCTCCAGCTGCATGTAGCACTCCGGATCCATCCGGTATTCCACACTTCGCAACTTAAACCCTTCATGACTTCGCCTATGGCTCCACCAACCCACCCTGCTCCTCCTCCCCGTATCATTGAGGGTGGTCCTGCCTACACTGTATGCCGGATCCTCGATTCACGTCCTCGGGGCAGAGGGCTCCAGTACCTGGTTGTTTGAGAGGGTTACGGCTCCGAGGAGCAATTGTGGATCCCGGCTCGGTTCGTCCTCAACCCCGAACACATCCAGAACCGTCGATAGGGGGGGGAGTTTGGTACTGTCAAGCACACTAGTAACACGACCGGCATGAGGACCCAGAAGTAGACGGTCGCGTTTCAGGAAGCATAAAAGGAGACAAAATGGCGCTTCGCAACGCTCAGTCTTTGAATTTGCCCATGCTGTTTCCGACGCTTCGCCTAATTTTCAGTGGGTACTCACCGACTCGGGTTCTGATTGAGTGCGTGTTTCTAGAATGCGGATTTATTTATGTAGATCCTAGCTGTTTTCGTGAGAGAGTTCTTAGACTAAAACACGTGGTTATCCCGCCTGTTCACGCTGCTTCTGCATTTGGGTTTACCATCCACGCTACACGGGCTAACTGCTACGTCTTCTGTTCCATCCTCCGGTTGTGGGTGATAGCATTGTAAGGTCCACTCGGGCAGAAACCTGATCAACAGCATATACAGTTCTGTATTTTTATGTTTTAAAGTGTGCATGTGTGTCACGACTGTTGTAGCATTATCTCTCTGCATAGTGCTCTTTTTGTAAATACTGAAATGCATCATGGCTCCCAAATTCAGCAAAACCAGAGCTAGTAACAGTTCAAAGCTTCTGCAAGATGAATATTGTATATTACAATTTTCAACAACAACAACAAAAATATTTTGTTAGAGATATGTGCCTTACTCAAAATGAGTAAAAGAAAACAGTGTTTATTCAATTCTGTTCTATTCAGCTTACAGTATATGCACGTTTTTGTCTGAAGTATATATATATTTTTTTATATTTTTGCTTGTGTCCAGTTTCCACCCAGCAGCCAGCTCTCCCCATCTCATGACGGCCTTCGCCCTCCGTGGTTGCTAGCTATCACTTGCTTTCTCTGACACATGTAAGTCAAGTGACACACCTTGTTAAAATAATGAAATTCAAGCTATGGGGTTTAGTGTGATGCTGGACGAATTGCTGAGTACGGGTTTTTAAGCCCGCTGGTGGATTGGAGAGGAGAGCAGGTGAGTACAGGTTTCAAAACACCTCATGCAGAATCAATAGAGTTCACAGTCCATTCAAGGCAGGTCAAGTCCTCAAAATTTCAGAGCTCATCGTGGTGGATCCTGGCACAGTGGCTCAGCATCAGTGGATGAAATTTTCTTTCAATCATAGTCATAGACAAAAAAAAAAAAAATAAAAAAACCTAATAAAGTAACAAAGTTGGAGAAATAATCAACATATACAGTATACCTGATGCATGATATGAGATTCTGATGGCTCCGAGCCAGAAACATTTTATTTAACATTTTAGTGCACTGAGTTTTTACATTATATTGCATACACACAACGCACATGTAAAGCATTTTCTTATTTTCTCCCGTATGGTTTGCATGCATCGTTTCACTTATATTTCAATTTTGGCTACATTTTCCATGAACACAATCTTTCACAGCGCTACATAATGCTGGCTTAACATACCAGACTGCAACAGCCTGCAAGGTGTCCAATGATTCAATAAAAAAAAACAAACAAAAAAAAAACGGTTGTTTATGTAACATACTGAGCAGCGACCTCATTTCCCTTCTTGTCTAATTAAACAGCTCAGCATTTAGCATCAGCAGTATTTATGCTTAAATGATCTGAAACTGCTCAGGAACTGGACTGAAAATAGGAGACAACAAACTTGACAAAAATGAGAGCCAAAAGCCTTTTAGGAAGTCTGGAGAATTATTCCTCAAGACTGCATCTGTGGAAACAAAACGTGAAGAAGTGAGGGGAAATCAAGACTTTTGTACAGTACTGTACTGTAATCGCTATTTTCGTCAAGGTTCAACTTCACACTGAGGCCCCTACATCATCATAGTGTGTGACATCGGCCCTACGATATGTCACCACTCACTATGTAGGGCTCATGTTACAGTGCTTGGGCCCTAAAAGTAAAATACTGATATCCACTTATAACCCTGGTGTCACTTTGTGATAGAATTACGATCGTATTACCCTGTTGTCATTACAATTAACCAAATGAATCTTCCTCACCATCATAGCATGGTGACCCCAAATCTGTTCACCTGACCGTGGTTAGCTGGCATTGCCCAAGATTCTCCAATGAAGTGGCATAGCACTTTCCACGAGCACCTAAAGACATTCTTGCCTCAGTCTTACTATCCTGGTTACATAAAAAAATTCAAATACTCATCGTCCACACAAGCATTAACTTGGACTCTGTATACTGTAGCACTTGAGACAGCCAGGAAAATTCAGTTCTCAAATCATAATGTCAGCATGATATCACTTAGCTTGGTCTGTTTATCCATGTTTTCTGGTTTAAACATGATGTAATGAAAACAAAGTACGCTCCAAGCTGTGCGATGGGAAATAATAATAGCAATTTCAATTCAGTTATGGAAACTATGACTTGGTTTCAGGACACAGCAGCATTTGATCCATTAGCTGTTTTTTTTTTTCTTTTTTTTTTCTTTCTTTCTTTTTCTTAAGCAACATTTTCATTTGTTAATTAACAGCATGGTAGAATAGTTATTGCTTATTGTAACATTTAAAAGACTGACACAGGCCATATATGGCTGGGAAAATATAGACGCACTGTATGTTAAAATTAAGAGAAGAAATAAAAATAAAATGAAGTCGCTGTGGCAAATACAATGTGTTGTAGAAATAAGTGACCACAGACATGGCTGATCCTGTGGACACGGCCAATGCTTGGCAGTCACTAATGAATATTAATGAGTATGCAAATACAACAGCCACATGTCAAAAAAAAAAAAAAAAAAACCAAGATGAGAAAAAAAAAACAAAAACAAAGAAATGAAGAGTTTCCATTGGCAGATTCTGTACAAAGCTTCCAAGCCTGCATCTTTTTTTTTTTTTTTTTTGCGAGTTGGCTCTGTGTCCACCATGATGGTTGTTTTGAAGAAAATTATAAAGAGGTCTCAGGTCATGTGATCTCAGTGCCACAGAAGGGAGGTTGGGCCTAATTAGCATATTAAAAGTGCAGGCTGCACAAAACACTTTGGACTTTGGGAGGAAACTGAAAGCACCTGGTGGAAACCCACCAAGCACAGGCAGAACATGCAACAAACTGTATGCACATAGAGGTGGGAATCGAACCTGGCCAGGAATCGAGCGCAGACCCTGGAGGTGCAAGGAGACAGGGCTAACCCCTGAGCCACGTGTCACCTGACAATTTTCACAAATGATTTGTTTATAGATAGACGTGCCAAGGCCAAGACAATAATGATGTGACTTGTTGTTTTTCTTTTAATAAATATCTTCTTACTTATTGTGTACTTATAATGATGATAATGTTTTTTTGTTTTTTTTTCCCCATTGGAAACTAAGCATTTGAATCCTACTAGTATTAGCACTCGCCACCTTCCTTACATTTGTTCTCACTGTGACATTCTGTGTCATGTGGCATGTTTTCTGGTGCAGGTGACAGTCAGCATTACAAATCAAATCTGCTGTGCACCAAAGGGTAGCATTTAAAAATGTCACTCCGCACACACACACACACACACACACACACACAGACTAGAGTGAGTGTAGGCCTCTCCTCATGAGGCCAATAAAACAGGCTGTGCTTCTTATCTTTCCAGTAAAAAAAAAAAAAAAGAGGTAAAAGTAGAAGAACAAAGTGCATCTCTTCGGGGCGAACATAACCAAAAGTAAAGATATTTAATTTATCATAATGGACGCCGATCTCTGTTACTCTCTCAGAGAAAAAAACCAGGCGGTTCATTTGTGCAAAGACGTATTTTTGGCTTACAGCATGTCTATCGCAAACTCTGGAAGGCAGAAATCTACCAATAATTACTGCACGCAAATTGCTTCATAGATTTTGTCTCTGCGTTGGGGAATCACCTGAAAATATGCAATTACTCATTCACAAATAGCAAATCACGTATTCCTCACATTTTGTGTAATTAGTGTCGATTTGCGCATACAAATGTTGATACGGTGGCACTACTGTACTGTAGGTGACAAGAATAAAGGTATTTAGAGCACAAGTGACAAAAACACAGACATGAGTGTAAATAGTGCAAAATTTGATACCTGGATGTGAATATAAAAAGTTATGTTTCACCCTTTTCCACATTGAGTGTGATTTAGTAGCTAACACCCTGTGTACACCCTGTGGCCAGTAATTGGCCATGTGACAGACTCATGCATTAATAACCAAGGTGGTCCAAATCCAAATATAGGCCAGTTATGTTTCTGTTGGATTCTCAGATCATCTTTTTTGTTTTGTGCCACGAAACGCCATGAAGGCCATTATGGCCAAGTCGAGAAAACAGCGCACGACAGTGACGTTACCAAAAACAGCACATGTGCCTAAAAGAAGAGGAATAAACTTACCAGCGAGGCTGCCATGAGGTCTTCAGGACCATTAAGGGAGCTGCAGGGATATCTGGCAAGTATTTGTCACTCTCTGCATGAAACAACACTCTCTAGTATTTTCATGCCTGGGCTGTGGGGTGGCGAGGTACAGTAGGAGCGCTTTCTCTCCGAAGGGAAAAGCTGAGCCATGTGACAAAACCGCGGGATGAAGTGATCTGATGGGAGCAAAGTAGACAAAGCAAACTTTTTGTCCATAACTCTAAGAATGATAAGTATGATAAAGCAAAGAAAAACGTTCTTCTTTATACAATTTCAATGTGTTCATTTGTATAGCGCGTTTAACAGTTGACATTGTCGAAAAGCAGCTTCACACCATCAAAAGAATGATTTAAGTTTGTATTAAATGTGAATGTGTATGAATCAAATTATCATTGTTTATTATTATTAATTAATAATAATAATAACAATAATAATAATAATAATAATAATAATAATTATTATTATTATTATTATTATTTATTATTATTATTATTAAGAATATTAGTCATAATTAGAATAACCACATTTTGTTTTTCTTTGGACTTTGTCCCTTTTGTCCTTCCTGTCACAACCGTCCAATTTCTTCACCGGTTTTGGGACTGGGACTGCATGTACTGTAGTGCCTGGGGTGCAGGGTTAAGGGTCTTGTTCAAACAAACAACAGTGTGAACCCACTGGTAGTGGGCTTCCAACTCTCGACTACAATCAACATCCTAGCGTCTCAACCACCCGAGCCTCCACTTCACTCAGATTAAAACAATCACTTTAATAATTTACTCTAATTGCGCATTTGTTTGGAATATATAGTACGGTATGATCCACTAGAGTTTTGCCCGCATCATCTATCAAAAGCTGGACGCTTAGATGTGAAAAGACTTTGACGTCTGACACGACTTGAATCACAAGTGTGATTTATACACATTTTGTATTTCTACAAGATGAGTCTTATTAAATGTATAGCGTAGATTCAACCCTAATTGGTTTTCTTTGTATTTGTCTTGTCGCCAGAACAAAAACCTGTGATTTAAATAAATCGATTTTGCCTGGAGAACATCCCCGCTCATGCTTGTGAGCTAGCTTAGCATTGGGATTAAATTCAACCTAGATCTATTTTGTGCAAATGAATAAACATTGCTCATTTCTATGGATAATTATAAAGCCTGAATACCAATGTGAGGAAATTTGGTATTGATGTCTGTTCAGGTCGGAATACAGCCTCTACAAGCCATGGAAAAAAAAAAAAAAGTACACTGAAACAGTTTGGTTTATTGACTCTTATAATAATAATAATAATAATAATAATAATAATAATATATATATATATATATATATATTTTTATGTATTGTTGTTGGCAACTCTTCTTTAATACTGCGATGTGTTGTAAATAACACAACCACACTGCAGTCATGATTAACAGAAAACATATGCATGTACAGTACATGGAAAACGTTTGTCCAAAACCGACTGCCTACGTAACGCACGATTTGCAAATCACTGAATTAATTGTCTAAAGTTAGGACATTTATAATGAAAAAAACTCGTCTTACTTGTGTGTATAACGTACATGTGGCTGTGTAACACTCTGTATGAATCCAGGTGGGTTTGCACAAAGATTAGGTGAACTGGTTCATGTTTGATTATGACTTCATGCTATTTTTCCAACATACCTTTCGAATGCTCCTGTTCGACAACACAGTTGCTATGGAGATGGTCAAGTCTGCCGACTTTTTCCCTCTTCCCTTTTTCCGTTCTCTTAGACGGCTTTCTGCCTCACTAATTCAGTTACAGCACATGACTGCATTCTGTCAGAACCAAGACAAAGACACACAGTGGAGCACCAGTGCGCTGATAAATAGTTCATGGCCCACATGTGCGTGCTGAAAACTTGAACAACACTGCTGCCATTTTGCCCTTATTTATTCCTAGATCGAAATAATGGCTTTGAGGTGTTTGGGGGGGGGGGGGGGGGAAACAAAAACACAAAAAAAACAGCCTCCTCTGAATGGAAAACTGGGACAAGTATAGATGAAAGAAACAAAACGCCTCTCTATTAAAAAAAGAAGAAGAAGAAGAAAAAAAAGCATCACCTTTGCTTTGGAGATATATATATATATTTTTGACAAATACACAGTTGTTACAAGAAAGCAGGTGGGAACTATATAGCTAATATAAACTCCTTATCCTCAATGAGCCTGATCGCTCCTTCCCAATAAAGTCCCTGACAATTAAGTGTATTATTATATAACATAAGGCTGATTTAGTTTAACAGTGGTTAATTAAGTGATGAAGGTAAGATTGTATGATTAATACACACACAATAGCTCATTAATTAATCTTAGCCTCAGTGGGAACAACGCTAATACACAGATCTCTGTGCTAATTTGGGAGGCTGGAGGGTCGGGGGACAAATCCCTGTTACATTATAATCCATAAACACTATACTACCTGTACTGTATACTGTATGTAAGCACAATACGCTCCCACTTAAAATGCAGGAAAGATACCATACGGTGCCAAAGGGCACTAATACACATTAATGCACCATAATGTTTTTTTTTTTTTTCTTCACCTGACTGCACTTCTAAAAGAAGTCATTCAGTAATATGAGCTCTCAATGGAATAAATGCATAGGAAGAAATAATATTTTCATATTCCAAATAATGTATTTGTTCATTTAATAATAATAAAATAAAAAAAAAACTGAACTGTTAAAAGTAATGGGATCGCTTGGGTGTCTTCAAATTCATGTCAGTTTATTTATTAAAAGAAAAATCTACCATGAAACAAGCTGCATATTAATATTTGTATTGAATATTCATTTCAATTTTATTCTTTTATTCATTCATTTTTGTCTTCTATACATGTTCCTCAAACAGATCAAGTTTCAAAGCATTTTATTTTAATGTCCAGGCATTCCCATGCCCTCTCAGATACCCACTGTCAAAGCATCTGCCAGGACCTGATGACATTGCAGTTGGAATGGAATCTTAAAATAGATTTTTTTTTTTTTTTTTTTTTTGATGCTCAGAAACAGAGCAGATCCAGGATAAGATCACACAAGGATATAGATTTAGGACTGAGCTGATAGGACTGTAGAATTGAAAAGTAAAAAAGACAGCTGGTCACTTTTGGCTGCTTTCCTCACTAGCTGCCTAGTCGGGTGTGAGAGCGCGAGAGAGAGAGAGAGAGAGAGAGAGAGAGAGAGAGAGACGGGGAAATCGAGGCTCAGGTGTGCCATACCAATTGTACCTTGTGGCAATGATGCAATGTGGGCTCCCATACACCATGCCTTTATCTGCCATGGGGTAACATGAATTTAAAATACTATAGCTTCTTTTGTGGGTGAGATACACAGTATATGCAAAAAGAAGCATATTTAAATGTAACAAAATTTGTAGTTTTCAAAACGTCGTATAGTAGAAAATGTCAGAATTGGTATACATATATATGTACAGTGGAACCTTGGATTACGAGCATAATTTGTAAATCATAATTCGGGCTCGTATTCCAAAACACTCATAAACCAAATCAAATCTTCCTATAAGAAATAATGAAAACTCTAATAATTCGTTCCACAGCCCAAAGAAAATACAGAAAAATAATTAATACAATATATAAAGTAAAAATCAAACAAATTAACCTGCACTTTGCCTTTAAAAAAAGTAAAAATAAATCCCAAGAGATAAGTGTTTCCGTTTGTGCGTGCAGGCGCCATGTATTTGTGTGTGTGTGTGTGTGTGTGTGTGTGTGTGTGTGTGTGTGTGTGTGTGTGTGTGTGGAATTAGCCCCTTCCCTCGCCTTTTCTTACACAGTAAAACTCCTCCACCCTCCCCCAACCTTAAGTTTCACAACAAACACACACACAACGGAAACACTGTTTTAACGGGAAAAAAAGAAATCTCTCTAATGACACTCGCGTGAGCGCGGAATCACTGCTGTAAAGTAAAAACAAAACAAAACAAATGAACCAGCACCTTACCTTTTGAAAAGAATCGCGACAGAGCAGAGTTTCTGTGTAGAGCAGAGTGTGTGTGTGTGTTGGTGTGTGTGTGTCGGTGTCAAAAACTCGGCACTCGTAAACCAAGACATGCTCGTTTTTCAAGTCAAAATGTATTCAAAATCTTTGCTCGTCTTGCGGAACAAGAGTTGCTCGCAATCCGAGGTTCGACTGTATTACATTACACGTAAGACATACCTATAGTCTAGTAAGCCACAAAAAAACCTCATACTTTAAATGCAGTGGAAAAAAACATTCATGATTCTGTAACAATGTACCAGAGATTGGGAACTCAGGTGTTAAAATAGACAAATGTTCAGCATTATATGTTTATAGGCGATGGTTAAAAGAAAATAATCGCTACTGAACTATAACGTAAGATCACTTTGCTATCAGCCCAAGGAACCAATGTAAATATTCATGTTCTGTCATTTCACAGTTTCTGCCTTGGCTGCTGGAGGAATAATAATTATCCCACCAGCAACAAAATATTATTTTGTAGCATTGCATGTGCAATTATTGTAGGAAACTTCCGTTTATTCTGCATTGAAAAATGGCTGTTCATGAAAATAGTAATGGTAATCAAATCAAATAGTGAATGCACATAAATATTATTTAGAATGCACAGTATCTATCTATCTATCTATCTATCTATCTATCTATCTATCTATCTATCTATCTATCTGTCTGTGTGTGTGTGTGTGTACCTCACGGTACTCAGGTTTCCTGTCACTGTCCAAAGATTATTTGGCTAATTAGCATTAGCAAGTTGCACGTCGTGCCCTGCGATGGATTGGCGCCCCATCCAGGGTGTACCCCAAGTCCCCTGAGACCCTCTACAGGATAAGCAGTATAGCAACTGATTGATTGATTAATTGTGGTTAAAATTCCGGTTAAGGCCCACACAGAAATAGTGTAAGTGTGCAAGTGTGCATGTGTGTGTGTGTAATTTAGAACAATTACTGATTTAGTGATCAATAATATTTGTATTTTGATCCAACACTATTAATCTGTCTGCCATCTGCACCTTTAGCAGAAACAATGCTTGATCATAGATTTTGCTCGGACAGAGCAACATAAATAACAAAAACTAAATCAAGGTGAGAGGATAATCACGCTTGGCTTATGCTACAGGCTGCTGTCTAGTGAATTTGGAGAGTTATCAACACATTATCAGCCAGCATACAGGCTAACAGCTCAGTGTGAGCAGGTTTAGATTTTTGCAATGCAATACATTACAGCTTAAATCGGTCTACATTACATCACACACAACATCAGCTTTTTTTGTTTTTCCTTCTTTCCTTTTTCTCCTAAATAAATGTATTCGATTTTAAATGTAATAAAGTGTTATTAGTATGTTAACCTTTTTTTTGTTTGTTTCTTTTTGCATCACTTTTTTTTTTTTTCACAGTGGAATTTTTTTTCCTCCAATGTTTTATTTTTTTTCCCACCCATGTCCCTTTAGGGGCTCGGTATTATAAAAAAATAAAAAATAAAAATAAAAAAGGTTGGTAGCCATCTGGCAACCTTGTTATTAATTGCTCTCTCTAATGGGCCTCTTTTACTGAAAATTGGGCATGGGTTTAAAAAAAAAAAAAAAAAGAGCTTCACTGGGACAGGATTTAACACTCACTGCATTTCCCATTTTGGACCAGTAGGTAAAGTCCGAATTTAATGAGGGTAAGTGGGGAGATAAGGGTGCTGCATTGTGATTTTGTGCAAAATCATTTAAAATAAATTACCAAATCAAGAGGCGTTGTAAATCAGAGAACGTTTTGAAGATTAACACTTGTTAAACCTACCTGCCTTCACCTACAGTACAGGTCACATGGGCTGCCACTGATCATTAAAATGTGCAAATAATTATAACTACAGAAGACCGTGAACTCCACTTCCTTGAAATAGTGAACCACGAGACTTGCATCATGACACATCACCTCACTTTTACTCAACCACAGAGTTAAAACATAGAGAGAGCACACACTGGTTACGTGATCACATGCTTAAGGAATCGTCTGTACAGTACGTGTGAAGTGACGTGACATAGAAGCCGATAATTCCAGACTGTAATGATATGGAGCTCTTAATGTAGTAGCATTGAAATGACACCAGCCCTGTGCCTTTTGTAATCTACATTATAATGCTTTTTTTTTCGACTATAGGAGCTCCATGTCTGGCTGAAATGACACCACACATGCTGGTATGGAGGTCAACAGGTTTCAGCTGAACATTTCCAAAGACTCCTTAAGGCTTAAATGTAAACAAATGCTTATGGACTTGTACTCAGCAGAAGCTACCAATATTACAACTTTTTAAAATAATGTATATAGATCGAGGCGGCATGGTGGCTTAGAGGGTTAGCACTGTTGCCTCGCACCTCCAGGGTCGGATTCTATTCCCACCTCTGGGTTCGGTGTTACCAAGCCTTAACATCCAACTGTACACTATTATGGTTTTGACTCCGCTTACATAGTTGTTGAGCTATCTTGTTGATCAGCCCCCATCAACACAAATGTCATATTTTACTCTCTTTTTTTTTTTTTTTTTTTTGCGACGCGACATCATCACAGGTCTGACATCACTATAGAGTTTAAAGAAAGAGATGCGACTGGAGTTAAAACAAAAAAATATAAAGTATTATGTAGTATAATCTAATTCCCTCTATACTCTTATTAATCAAATTAACAACACAATAGGCTTCATGCAGCAACATTGTCTTAAATTTCTCTTCAAAATGTCTCTTAATTACCCGTTAAGACTAGGAGAAGTCAACAGCGGATGCACCAAACGTTCTTAAACATCCCAATCGGATCTTATCCAGGTGAGCTGAATGATGAATCCCACTTGATCTTACATTAGGGATGCATACGTTTAGCATAAGATTAACATGTATTTAGCATAGGCAATGCCTGTTCGCAGCATATAAGGGCAGGAGCATGTTGTGCCGTATGCAAATCTGGCACAAAAATTGGAGCGAGGCCAATTGAAGAAGAAGAAGAAGAAGAAGAACAACAACAACAACAACAACAACAACAACTACTACTACTACAGCAGTAGTGAAATCGAAGTACTTCGTGATGTTCTGTGATGTTCATGCTGTGCCATCCAAGGGAAGCACAGTTAAATACTGTAAATAATAATAATAATAATAATAATAATAATAATAATAATAATAATAATAATAAAAAAGGTTTGGATGAGGGCACCTATGTTACAGTTTCATACATTTTAATGCTTTTCATAACAGAAAACCCTTTTGATGCATACGTAAACTCTCTAAAACACAGTCCTAATTAGGATCAGCTGACCAATAGTATCTCTTATTAATTTAAGAATTTTTTTTTAATTATTTAATTATCCAGTCATTGTGATTCTTCTAAAAATGTATAATAATCCAAATTTTGTTATATGATGCATTATTATTTTTATATAAATTTTTTATGGTTATCAATATTAGTGCATTCTGCATTAAACTTTTTTTTTTTTTTTTTTTTTTTGTAAGAGTGCTTTTGACCACTAGTAAAAATTTTCACTCGTAGATTTCCTCTAACCTAAGAGAGGAGCAAAAAATGAGTAGAAATGAATAGGTAACCAAAAATTTAACACAAAATCAAAAATCTAATAAGAGAAAAAATGTTCATACAGTATATTTCTTCTTCCATGAGGCCCAATGTGTTGCACTGTATTGCTTTGTAGAATTAAGAATAATTTGTTTCTTTCTGTACATTTCAAATTTAAATGTCATGTATTTTCATTTAAAATGTATCAAGTTGTATTTTTGTTATTATTTGATATAAACTGTATTTTCTAATGGCAAAAAAGAGACTAAAGTCTCTGAGAAAAAAAAAAAGTTTAGCCTTAAGTGCCAATACGCAACGCTACGCTGACTCATTTTGAATAATATTCTCCTTTGTTCACTATTCTTCTACATGAGCGGTTCAAAATCATATTTGAACTGCAGGGATAGACGAGAGCATTCCTAAACAAAACAAAAGAAAAGAAAAAAAAACACTGTGCGTTCTCCTGAGATATCAGAGCTATCAAAAATGTCAAATCCAATAATATTTAAAGCCAGTCTTTTATATTTCATCTTTCTTTCTTTTCAATGGTTTATCCTGCTTTTGAATGATGGAACTGAAAACTTTTTTTTTTTTCATATAACTATAAAAAAATAAGGGATTTTCAGGGAAAAGTCAAATATCACTAGCTTGTAAAAAAAAAAAAAAAAAAGATTTATTCAATGAAATGTGCCACAGTATAGCCACAGATTACAAAAACCCCGTCTGACCTAAGGCATGTTGTTTTGTGCATTGAGAGGCTTTTCTGCTTAAAACGTTTCTAATGTGTGCTTTTTTTCTTTTCTTTTTCAAGAAGACTTTGTTTTTTGTGTAATTAATGGATACTCTAGCGTAGACTTATTTAAGAACAGCACATGGCAAAGATTTTTATTGACATAAATCAAATCACTTTGTGCGCTTCAGTACGAGTCAGTCGACTTTATAAAAACCAAGTCAACTTTCAATATTTCTAATGCATTCACACAATATTTTACAGTTGTTAGTTTTTTTTTTTTCTCTCTCTCTAGATGCTTTCTGATCCTTCTTTGCATATTTTCATGGATAATCAATCAATTAATGTTATATGAATGCATATAAATTACGTATATATAGAGTACATGCAAGGTATAATTTCTCATACTGTAAGTCTCCCCATTAAGCTGCTAAAAATGTCAACTAGGCAACATTGCCATGATTTAGTAGTCCTTACACTCAAATGGTGAGAGGCTGTTCAGCTGTGGAGAAGAGGTACAATACAGCAATACAACAGGTCCTGCTTTTTCTTTTTTTTTTTTTTTGGCGAACAATGGGAGAAAGGCAACAACAAAAAAATAAATAAAGCGACATTGAATTTCAAAGATGTCAGTCAACTGTCCCACACATTAAGAATTTGTCATCTTTATACTTCTTTCCCTCTGAAAATTTATGTGGTTTAACAAATGCATATGGAATCAGAATTATGTTGTCTTATTTTGTCTGTAGAAAGTTTAGCAATATTGATTGTACTAAAATCCAAGGTCAATAAAATGTCATTTTGCTATTTTTTTTTTCTTTTTCAGTTACAACAGCCACAACTATCAAGACACACACACACACACACACACACACACACACACACACACACACACACACACACACACACCTTTGGACCTGAAAGTGCAAAATAATTATTTAGTGTAACATGACAAGCTTAAGTTTGATGTTAGACTTGTTTCGGAGTTAATTAGCAAGCATGACAATAATAACCAAAAAAACAACCAAAAAGAAAGAAAAAAAAAAGAACTAATTACAGTTAATTACTTATAATTTAACATCTCAAGATCTCAAAGGTCTCAAGATCAAGAACTCAAAATTTGCACCACACAGTTGATAATGAACAGCTAGATGACAATGAGCTTAATCATTTAAAAACCACAATCAAATTAGACAATAAAAAAATCTTTAGAAATTAATAGCAACAGAAAAGAATCCAAAACCAGAGTTGGAAATAGTGCTTCGTATTTGAACAGCCTTGTCCACATTGTGCTAGGCAATCTGGGTGATTGGAATTCAGCATGGACTCACGAATTCTCCTGTGTACCATATCCTTCCCAATCCCCCAAGTGCTGGAGCTCACGCCCTCCCCTCGCAGTAATACAAGAACAAAATAGTCTGGATCCTTTGACCAGAAACGCTGGATGAAAAGGTCCTTTATACGTCTGGTTCACAGAAATAACCCTGGCTATCTTATGAATTGTTGAAATTACTTAAATCAAGTTTATCACTTTGCAGATACCCCAAACTAGCAGCAGCAGATGATTAGCATCATCAAAGTAAAAGGACATTAGCGGAGATCAATGGATAAGCTCGAGCATCTTCCCAGCTATTAAACTGACCAATATAAACATGACGATTCTACAGCAGGTGTTTGTTCGGTCAGCTGTTCAAGCAGCTATAATCTAATCTGCAGTGACTCGATTCTCATTATAATACATTTTCCTTTGATCATGATCGCCGCTTTTCAGTAACATTGGTTTGCAGGAAACATTTTTGAGGCGAACCCAATACCTGCTGTAGGTACTGTATACACCACCCTGAACTAGACCCGTGGTTCTCAGCCCTGCTCCTGGAGAACCCACTGGCCTGCACATTGTTGCATTGTTGGGTGTGATAGAGCAGGGAAAACACTAACATGTGCAGAACATGGGGTCCTGCAGGAACAGTGTTGAGAACCACTGGATTAAACCATATTTAGAGCAAACCTCGTTGACTCTGGGTTACCGCAATGGTCATAAATTGGGACGTACTGCATGACGTAAAAAGTCATAGATGGTCTGTTAGGAATATGAAACAACTTTCGTGTTCAAAGTCTTCAGGAAAGTCCCCGTGGAAACAGTTCACTTGAGGTGGTTTGAATGTTCATATTCGAAATTGATGGTGTTCCACTTTTCAACCCAAGTCACACTCACCTGTGGTCTATATTGTGTAGAATTTAGGGTGCAAAATTTCCGGTTGCAGTTTTCTGTGATGAGATTGACAATTGGTCAACTGTAGATTTTATGGGGCCTCTTTAAGGGTCTTCGCAGTAGATAAAAGTAGATGCATTAAAGGGCACACTCTTAACGAGGGCTGTAAGTAGTGTCAATTGAAGGGTACTCGGAGTGGTCAAGTTGTTTACAAATCAACAGGAAACCTTGGCATTGTGCACTGATGAATTTAATGCAACGTCCTTTGTAGATTGTCAGGATACAGTATCCCCGCTTGTTGATGCTGCAATTGATTGCCTCTGCTGTTTCGTCCTTGATTACATGCGCATGGTGTGCCTTGGTGTGATAAAGAGAATGTTGATTTTTCTTAAAGCAAGGACCAAATGTGTGTACGATTTATCTACGTCAATGTTCCCGAAGTCTTCGAAATCTTGCAGGACAAATGCGTTTGCAAGGCAACCAAGGTCAGTGCCAGAGCGTGACAGATTCAAGGCGACAGAATTTCGTCAATATCTTCAATATACTGTTGTCTGGTGTTAAAAACCTCTAATGAAGAAGGAATATATGAACATTTCTTTTGGCAGTGGCTATATCCATGCCTCTGAAATCCGATGATGGTGTGCAAAACCACAACCTAAAATATGCCAGAAAAGTCCGGAAAGTGTTCAGTTGTAAATAAATTACATTCACTGTTTATGTGCTCAGGGTCTAAAATTTGGATTTATATCCAAATTCGTAAAAAAAAAAGTGCAAGTTAGAATTAATCAGTGCTGATAGAAAGATTTCACCATCAGGGCAACAAGCTAGAAAGTAGAAGTAGAGGAAAGAAAATATTGCTGCCACACCTACGGATGGAAGCTTTATTATTATTATTATTATTATTATTATTATTATTATTATTATTATTTAACAGTGACGGAAGAAAGAACTTGGTATAGTTCAGGAACACTAGGAAATGTCATATAACGTGCAGAAACTATTAGAATGATGGATATAAAAGAATTATGCAATAGGTAATGTCCTTATGAATTAATAAAGACTGCATTTATCTTTACAAGACACCAAGAAACAAAAGTCGTCAGAGAAGATTTTACACTGGACATATGGCAGTGTAGTGTGTTTACCATATTTAGATGGTTTTTCCACTGTTGCCTGGCTTTGAAAATTTGATGAGAGCGGGGTGACAGGTTATTTACAGTAAACAAGTGTGTCTGTAAAGGCGGCACGGTGGTGTAGTGGTCAGCACTGTCGCCTTGCACCGCCAGGGTCCGGGTCCGGGTTCGATCCCCGGCCAGGCTCGATTGTGTGCATGGAGTTTGCATGTTCTCTCCGGGTACTCCGGTTTCCTCCCACAGTCCAAAGACATGCAGGTTAGGTTAATTGGCGTTCCCAAATTGCCCGTAGTGTGTGAATGAGTGAGTCTGTGTGTGTGTGTCTGCGCCCTGCGATGGATTGGCACCCTGTCCAGGGTGTATCCTGCCATGTGCCCTAAGTCTCCTGGGATAGACTCCAGGCCCACGTGACCCTGAATACAGGATTAAGTATAGGTACAGATGATGAGTGAGTGAGTGAGAAGTGTGTATGTGTATGTATATATATATATATATATAGTGTCTGTAAGTTACTTAATCATTGCATAAGTGTCAGCCCTGCTTGGTGATGATTGTCCTCAAGGATATACAGTCATTCTAAATAAAATTACTGTATTATTGTATGGATGAATTTACAAATTCATACATTTGCAAATGAAATAGAACCACTTATTTATTAATATTGTACTGCACTGTATGTCTTAATACCATTTGGAAAACAATAAACTTGTAGCTGGAACGTTTCTGTATTACATTCAGGAATGGACACTTGCCATTTGACAGGAGAAGGAGGGACGGAGGGAGGGAGGGAGGGAGTGAGAGTGCAGAAAAGATTGGTACCATCAAAGTAGGGGAATGTGGTAGAAGGAAGTGTTGCATGCCCAGAGGCAAACGTACAGGCTGCATACTCAAACTGCTCCTTCCACAGAAAAAAAAAAAGCTGTGGCACATTCAGATTAATTGAAGTCAAACCTGCATCAGGTTAGCTAAAGTTCAAAAGTGTTGAACAAGCAAAACTTCTTGCCTGCAAACTAGTTAATACTGTATGTTATGTACAAAAGGTTATGAGATTCGCGCACCACAGATTGGCTGCTTAAAACCTGGCAGTGGAATTCGCTATTGACTTCAATGGCCGAGCTGCTGACCTGCCTCCCCTTTCTCGGTTGTGCAGTGTCGTACCCATATACCCAAGTTTCGTCATCGATGAAGGACTGGTCATCCATGGCACACTGACAGAGTTCTTGGCAGACTTCGGTGCATGTTCAAATCTCACGTGAGGATCACCTGGACTGCTCTGTACGACACAATGGCAGCAGTGTTTTTACAGTTTTAATTGTGGGTTGTTCTCCGGCGATCATCATGCACATGTTGCATAATTGGTACAACACTGTCACGGGTTGAGCTCTTTCGCTATCTTCCTAATCTCTCGTTGTCTTCCAGTAATGCTCTTTTTAACAAAGTCTCCAGTCTTAATATTTACTGCAAATGTACAGTATGTTACGATGTAACATGTTTTTTTTATGCTAATTTAGTTTAAATCTTGTATGTTCATTTAGCAGTGTTTAGAAATTTGCAGTAGAATTAAATACTGTTTTTTATTGTTAATAATATTTATTATTATATTACTATTATATATTATTATTTTTTATTGTTAATAATATTATTATTATTATATTATTCAATATTATTATTAATAATATTTAATAATAAATATTTTTTATTATTATTTTATTTAAATGCCTCTTTTCAATGGACACAGCAAGTGATTAGTGATTAAATATTAACATTCATTTCTAATTCTGCCAATTTTAATACAGTATGTACAGTAGTTTATTTCATTCTATTATTTCATTAAAAATAAAAACGAAAAAAAAAAAAAGGTCCTACGGGTCGTGGTGAATACCATGGTTGGCGCCAAACACATTCTTCTCATGCTCTTGGTAGGAAAATGGATCCAGATGACGGTCCTTTTGATATAGAAAAAGCTGGGAATATGAATGAGTTTGATGATGGAGATGCAGCTAAATAAGAAAAACATTCCCTCCTTCAGTAATACAGAGTCACACCACCTTGGTACTTTTTTGTCCCATTTCAATTCAAACATCTGGCCAGGATCGGCGAGCAAAGCTATAAGGACATTACAAATTTATACTAATAAAATGTGAGATTTGTATCTCTAGTGTTATTGTGCAGACTAAGTATAAGTTCATAGTTGATTTACTTTTTTACAAATCTTGACTCTATATTACTTTTTAACTTCTTTCTTTTTACAGTTTTAATTCCCAGCATCAGTCATACTCTGATGGCCAATTTCAGCTTCTAGGAAAAAGGGACAACGAAAGGTTACTATATCCTATAAGAATTATATCAGCATTAAAACCATTATACATTATACCATGTGACCGTTTATTTCATCCTGCCAGTGATATGATGATACATTACACCTTAATTTACTTTCGAGAGAAAGTATAATGGGTTAAAAAGTAGATTACATATATTACATTTATACATATTATATTATGTACTGTATTTTAACAATGTACTATATTATTTTTATCTAGTTGGCTTGCCTTTTTAATTTTTGGGTAGTACTAAATGAATGGCTCCCGTAGACTATAGACGAACTGGACAACCGCTCTGGGACATCATTGATTCTGAAAAACAGTTTTGAAGTTCAACTGGAGCTCTGGTTGTCATCACCTTGGCAGAAGTCGGCTCCGCCTAAACCCTGGTTAATCCACATGGGTTGGAACATGTCTATTTACCGCATTAATAACAAAATAGCTAGCGTAGCTTTATTACGGTAAAAAAAAAAAAAAGCTAAGGTGTCCATTGTTGATGTCCATGTTAATGTTACTTTGCTCTTGAAGGGTCTCTGTCGTGCATACATGTAATGTTGCTCCATGATGGTTATGTGCCTGTGAATAATAGTAACACGGTATTGGTTTGATCATATTTTGGACATAATGGACTACATAAGGATCATGTAATGCATTTGGAATTATATGGACATTTTTCTTGCGCACCAAATTATGAATCTTCATTTTGCTTTGGCTCTTTTAAACAATTCATACGTTCTGACTATTTTGTACATTCTTGTGTCACTACTTTGGTTTTGCAAGAGAAATCCCTGGGAATATGCCCATGTCGTCAGGGAAGGAAAAGACTCAGTCACGGAATAATCTGGTCATTCAGTACATTCAGGTCTCCGCTGACTTCGTTTCAAACAACCCCAGAACAGAAGACTGAGGCTTGGACAATGGCCACTATGGTGGCCCCCGAGGCTGATCTGGACAGGTTATGTGTTTTGTTCTTTAAAGCCCCTGTGTAAATATAATGTCTTTTTCTGCCATCTGTTTGGTTGACTTGTTTGTTTGTTTTTGTTTGTTTGTTTGTTTGTTTGTTGTTGTAACTGATCGGTCATAATTCCTGCTGTTTCTCTATTCTGTTTATTTTCCTGTTGTGTTCCTTGTTTCGGTTTTTGTGTTTATACTATTATTATCATCCTCATCTGTGATCACTGGAGTCACAGACATGAAGAAGTAATCATAACAGGATAACAGGTTTGCCAATCACTTAGTGAATCTGGACTCAACAGAGCATATGACCTTTTCCCACGTTGCTCCAAAGTCCAATCTTTTATACTTCTTCATAAATTGAAGCCCTTTTTCCCGATTAGCCTCACCAACGAGTGGTTTTATTAAGACAGGCGAAAATGCTCATACTTTCACTATTAAACACAGCTGTGATTTCTCTCTCTCTCTCTTTTTTTAAATGATGCAACTTTACCAAACGATTTGGAGATCCCCAATTACAGTCCGTCACTCGAGACAGTTGATAGTTCTTCACTGTCCGTTCAAGTTTAAACAATGCAGTGGACAGTTCTTAAACTAATCTCCTCAGATGTTTTCCTCTGTTTCATGCAGGCTAATCATTTGTCCCTTCTGAAACACAGCAACATGCTGTTTGTTCCATAACCAGGGGCCACATCTTCCAATATGGCTGTTTAAGAAGTAAGACGCTACTCGCTGCATAAGTGAGGGTTAAAGCAATTGGTTACAAGTTGAAACTAAATAAATCACTGCAGTAATTATCAAATTTGAGGCTCTTAAGTGTTTGCTTATTTAAAGTCAAAGTGTGCTTATTGTTGGCTGTGCAGTGTATTATTTGCATTTTATTAGCACCATATCGCTTTTTATTTTTATTTTTAATATTTGATGATAAATGTTTGTGCCTGTGGATGTTGCACAAATGTTCATTGGTGTTTTGTTTAATGTGTTTTGTTCAATTTTGTTCTATGTGAGTCTTTAATCAGAGTACCAATTCATGCAGTGTTTGCTGGACACCACAGTGTAACATGGGAACTGGCTGTTGTCTGTTAGTGGAGATTGAGTTAACTGGTCCCTTGTTCTGCACCAGCAAGCATATAAACCCACCTGACTGCATAGGAGGCAGAGGAGTATGTATGTATGTATGTACTGGATCAAATAATAAGAAATAAATCATCTTTATGAAAACAGAGGTGCCATGACATGCCCTACACTGCACCTCAAAATGTTCGAAATGTTCAACTGCCGACTCCAGGTGACCTTCAGAAAGTGTCCAAAAACTCTGATGCTAGTGTATGTTCTGTTATTATGTAGCTTTTCCAATAATAAATGTAGAAAATTATTACTTTTTGATCAATCTACATGAAAAAAAAACAGTAAATACACCTTAAATGTACAAATAAATGTATCAAATACATTCAAACAAACAGTTAAATATTCATTTATTATTGAACATATATACATTATACAGTAAACCAAAAGTTTGGACACGCCTTCTCATTCAGCGAGTTTTCTTTCTTGTGTTCTTTCTTGTGTTCTTCAGCCCAAACGCGTCTCTTCTGCTTGTTGCCTGTCCTTAGCAGTGGTTTCCTAGCAGATCTTCTAGCATGAAGGCCTGATTCACACAGTCTCCTCTTAACAGTTGTTCTAGAGACGTGTCTGCTGCTAGAACTCTGTGTGGCATCGACCTGCTCTCTGATCTGATCTGCTGTTAACCTGCGATTTCTGAGGCTGGTGACTCGGATGAACTTCTCCTCCGCAGCAGAGGCGACTCTCGGTCTTCCTTTCCTGGGCCGGTCCGCATGTCAGCCGGTTTCTTTGTAGCGCTTGGTGGTTTTTCGTGACTGCACTTGGGGACACTTTCAAAGTTTTCCCAATTATTCGGACTGACTGACCTTCATTACTTAAAGTAATGATCTAAAGATTTTTTTTTTTTTAATAAATGGCACAACTTTCTTATAAAAAATGTCAGGAGATACTGTAATATTTAGTAGATCAATTAAATTGTAAAGCCCAGATGACTTACAGCATGTTGCACATAAAAACAGACTTCACTATTAAAGGAAATTAATTAGTTGCATTACATCATATCAAAAATAGTCCATACATACACTAGACATTTGAGTTCACAGAGACATTTATTTTAGAAGTGCTTATTTTTTAGCTGGCCTTGCAGATTGTATTTTGAGGGACTGGAGAATACCCTCCTCTTGCCCCAAGTCTCCTGGGATAGGCTCCAGATCTAAGCACTAACTGTTCTTTAGTAAAGTGAGAATTAACAATTTAAAAACATAAACATGAAATTCAAACCAGCAACAAGAAAAGTATGACTACGGTTAAGTTAGAAAACAAGATGAGTGTTAACAATCAAGCTAGCATGGCTACCAACAGGGAGATCACTGCCAACAACCGCAAACTAAACAGAATGCCTGGTAGTTGGGATGGGACATACTGACGCTTTGAAGTATGTGTCAAGAGATCCAGGAAGTGTCTAGTGAACTGTTTTGGTGAGGGTATTGAGGCTTGATTTTGTTCTACGGCGATGTGCAAACACTTTAACTTGATCTCTCCCAATAAGATACGTGCACACAGATAAAACTAAAGTACAATGTAATGCACACAGTATACCTGTTATCATATGACTGACTGTCTTTTTTTTTAATTCTTAGATTAAATGTTCATTGTTTGCTAAAACGTTGGGCTTCAACAACAACACCTCATCAATGGTTAGGCATTTTCATGTGCTGCATAAAAATAATGAAGGAGAAGAAGCTGGACCCAGCCAGGGTGTGTAATTAAAAATTATACTTTAGTGACATGTAAGCATTTTTTTTACCATAACGTTTAAATCAACCATAATGAGGACATTACATACTTCAGACACGGTCATTCAAATACACACGGGATGTGCACATATGGAATGAAATTCTGTTGCAGACAGGTGAAGTATTAAATTATATAGCACATTTAACAGCAACCATAGTGCCTACAAGCTTAAAAATACCAGATATGCATTTACAAGGCGTTTTCCTCTTTCAGAAAGCACCATAGGAGGAGCTGGGTGACGCCTTGGTGTCCCTGATCGTAAGAGACACACAGCTATTCAGCATTGTGAAGGATGCAGGATTTAGGGACTTTGTGGCAAAATTAGAGCCTATGTTCTCCCAACAAGCTAGGTGAGTGTGGTTACACAGATACTGTCACATGAGATGATATGACATTTTTTTTTTTTTTTTCCATTTAGGCTGAAAAGGCAATGGTTTGTATCTGGCCTCAAAGAGAAAAAGAGAAGGCCAAAGCTGGCTGTGGTCCAGCAGGCCACTGCAGTAAGTTTGACCTCGGATATGTGGACCTCCATGAACATGGATGGTTATGTGGCTATATACAGTAACTTGCCATTTTATAGATTGCAACACATTCTTGAGGTCAATTCCATCAGGGGTAATGACGTTCCCACAGGCGCACACTGCAGAAAATGTCATCAAAATCCCTCAGTGAGGAATAGGGAATTACTTCAGTGGTGACATGCCTTGTTACTGATGGGGCAGCAAACATGAGCGCCTGTGCCGGAGAGCTGAGGCTTCGTCATGCGATCTGTGTAGCGCAACTCATTACATTCAATCATTAAGAATTCAATTCCATTTTATATCAACAATTCAACAATTGTCATTGTCGCAAAGCAGCTTTACGCAATAAACTTCTTGATTTGACCCCAGTCCTGTGCTTTATCCGGGCAAAGGCGAGGACGCTGGTCGGGTACTTGAGGAGGAGCACAACTGCAAACGTTGTTAAAATTTTTCCATATTTGATTGATTCACACTATTGGTCTAATATTGCTTCAAATGTGATCATGTTACCTTTGTGTTAAAAGGTGAAACTGGTCAAGAGCAAATGGGAAGGACAAAACTCAAACTGCGCTAGGAAGTGCAAAACAGGTGGAACAGAACATTTCAAATGGTGCACACGGAAGAGAGCTACTGGGTGCAGCTCGGCAAGCTTAGAGACCGACCTATCCATGTTAACATCCGAAATCTGTGCAGATGTTACTGGGTGCCTGTGCCGACTGTCTCCATTCAACAGGGCTGTCTCAGGGAAAAAAAGGGTCCCTGGTGGCCCTTCAAAGGGGATTCGTTGGTTGGACAGATGCCTTGATCAACATCAACAGCACTGGCCCAAGAACTAGGAGAGCAACTCTCTGGACTCTTGGGAAAATCTCCAATTAATGAGCCTCATATTCTTAGCAATGCTTCTAGATCCACAATACATAGCTATTGGACGTTTTGGCAAAACGAAGACTAATGAAGCAGTGAAAAGCCTCACCTCCGAGGGTGCCAATATAATAAGGGCTACTCAGTCACAACCCCCATGACTTACAGTACTGTGTGGCCTCAAGACATGAACTCTTTTGTGAACCAATTGGCTGGAAGGCTCCATGAAGCTTCCTCTTGCTATCATTACCTGTTACTAGTGATGGGACGCACTGTGCCGATGCTTCGAATTTAGTGAAGCGCGTTTCGAGGCTTGTATTGTTTACGGCGACTGACATCATCAATGATATTTGAAGCTGCGCTGCGAGTGGCGATTCAGGAAGTGGTTCAAATCTTGCCGCCATGTATTGACGGATATGAAGCCCAAGCTCTGTTTTTATTCTTTTAAGGTGCTCTTAATGCTATTCCTGATTCCTGTATATTTTCTTGTATATTATTTGCAGGATTATTTGCTGTTATTTTTTGTGTTCCCTGTCTTGTTTTGAGAAAAATAAAAATAAATAAATAAAAAAAAGATATTAGTCCCAAGGAATCTCTGCACAATTCATGGGTAGTATTGTTTTTAAATACTTTTGAACTTAAATCAGTTCAGTTAATTTCATCTTGTCAGACTCACATCAACTAAGCACCTATAATGTCTTCTTCTTATTATTCTTCTTCTCCTTCTTCTTCTTCTTATTATGATTTTCTCTTCTTAGTAACATTGCTCCAGTTGAAAAACATCACTGTCCCTCTCTCTCATCTGACAGAAATAATGAAATAATAATAATGTAATGGAGGACGGTCACTTTGGTATGTGTACTGCTACCATGGAACATTGATAAAAAAAAAGAAAAAAAAAAAAAGAAAAAAAGCATGTTAATAGGAGTAGACAACAACAGATGGTTTAAATGGGCTATTATCTTGTGCTCACAATAGAAAAATGCATAATTTTAATGTATTATTCCCATGCCCAACCTAGGGAGGATCACATACAATACTGGTGAATTATGTTTTACATTCTTTGACCAGTAGGGGGGGTTTGTGTGCAAATGAAGCCGCGAGAAATGAACCCTTTTGTGGATCAAAACGCTTCTTCTCAGAAAGCTTCATCTCGCCATCACTACCTGTTAACCAACTGAAACATGGACTATAAATACAGTAGACAAACTAATCAAACTAAACAATTCGCAGGTGAAGTCTGAAAACAAATGCAGCATAAAAGTCTCAAGTCAAGAGAAGAAAAGGGGAGAAAAAAAATCCCTGACAACTAGTCACATTAAATATACTCTTTAAATATAAATATTTTGCACTTTTCGCATTTATATCTATAGCTTTTTGTGGATGTAGAGCAATTTTAAATTAGGGAAACAGATATAATAAACACCTTTTCTCTAACTAGTCTGTCACCTGATCTGTCACCTTAATGTCAATCTAGTAAGAACATTTTTTTTTTTTTTTGTCAAAAACAGGACTACTGACCATTTGGTTATGATGCCTTAACTCAAACTTTTGTGAGCATATGAGGTGGCCTTGCTGTGTTTGGCTCATGTCTTGTTTGTGTATTGGTTTATTTTTGGATTATACTCAGACAAAGTTTGTTACCCCTGACTGTATTTTGAGAATCTTCCTGCCTTGTCAGTTTCACTGTGCACATGACATGACAAATACACCCTGCTGCACTTAATCTGGGTCTATTTTTATGTGCAGGTTCGTTTTTGTCATGCACGTGGTGTTGTCAAGCGTATCATTTTCTTTACTGCGTAAAAATTCTTTACTGGAATTTCCTGGAACATTTCGCACAGGATATTCACGATACAAAATACATAACGGGCACACGAGTGTCAGACAAAGGAAAGTTGCATAATTAAGGAAGATACAATTAGTTTTGCCTGATCTGAGGTCAAACGCAAAACTATAATCACTTGTGGAAAGTACAGTAGCGCCTCAAGAAACACTCGGTATTGGTCTGTAAAGACTAAAAGTTGACTTGGCAAAAACAGCTAACAATGTGGAAGTGGCCATCTCATTCTCGTAGCTGAAGCAAAATGTCCAATTATAACTTTTAATGTTAAATGTCATCAAATGAATGACATGCAAGTAGACAGAACAGAGTTCTATAGAGATTTAACAAAAATACAGTGCTAACCAGGATGGTAAGATTTTCTAGGTAAGCATTTGGAATTATGCATAATTTTGGGTCTTCCTGGCTATTCAAAAAGATATATATATAGTGGTTTTTACAAATTATTACAAAATTAAAAAGTCAGGATATTAACTCAAACAATTATACACTTTAAGCTTTTATGCTTTATCAGTTCATCCCAAATGAGCAAACTGGAAGAAATGGTGACAAGAAACATCCCTGAGGTTACCAACAGTTTACTGATATTGAGACTTGAGTCCAAATCACTGGTATCGCATAAGTGCCATGCGTAGCTTGACACACACACACACACACACACCAAGCAACCAGTCACTCCACTGTCACCAAACCTGGGAGATGAATGAGAGTGGGGGAGACACCATTAAAATATCCCAGTTCACCATAATAGTCTCTGTCTAGACTCATACGCCCCATATCTGCTCCTTCACTAAAGAAAATGATTCGCAAAAGGATCGACTAAACAAATAGGTTTTCAGCCTAGACCTAAACACTGAGACGTGTATGTGTATGAGTCCTGAACACTAGTTGGAAGGCTCTGCCATAACTGTGGGGCTTTAAACGAATCAGCTCTGGCCCCTGCTGTAGCTTACTTTATACAAGGTGCCAACCGATAGCCTGCACCCATTGAACAAAGCAGACGAGGCGAGTCACAATGTACCCGCAGGTCATTCAGGTAACGTGGAACAAGATCTTTTGATCCTTTATAGTCCAATAGTAGTATTTTAAAATTCACTGCAAATTTTCACTGGGAGCCAATGCAGTGCGGATAAAATAGTGATGTGCTCATACCTCCTGGTTCTACTTGTTTATGCACCTAGTGGAACATCCAGACAGCAAAGAATTATTCCAACAGTTAACCAAGACCAAGAGGTAAGACATGCATGACCAAGAGGTTTTTTTTTTTTTTCTGCATCATGTAGTGATATTCTATTTCTTATCTTGGCAATATTCCTAAAATGAAAAAAAAAAAAAAAAAGCTATCTTAGTAATATGATATATGACCTTCAAATGAATGACCGGAATCAACAATTATCACACCAAGCTCTTTTACTGCTGCACATGGTGAAACCATGAGACTTCCTATGTGATCATGACGTTTTCTTCTAGCTCCATATGAATTTAGTACCAGCACTTCTAATGTCCTTCACACGTTCCTCAACTTTATTGAGTTACATTTAGATACATTGTAGCCATCCCTTAGAGACAAATTAACTATTTGTGGTTCAAATGGTTCAAGTATTTCAGTTACTATGGATTTCAGTAAAACAAGTAGGACTGGGACTGGGATACACACATTGATGATTTTGTTGTAGAAATAAGAGAAGTCTAGTTGAGTCTTGGAGTGAAGTAAAACTTTCTGATATATTATCACAGTCATCTACAGTACATCATTATTTATTAGGTTGTACTCCCTGAAATTTATATATTCAATTTTGTTACTGGAAAAAAAAAAAAATGTCATTACCACTCTGTGTTCTTGGTATGCAGCTTTCTATGGTGGTCTTATAGTTAATTAGTTCATTTCTATACAGAATTCAATGACAATCTAGAATTATTTGTGAACTTTAATATGCCTGGGAGATACATTGATCTGACAACACCAAGAGCTTTTCTACAGCTCTGTATGCTCTCGTGCTAAGCTGTTTAATTCCTACCAATTTAGTTTGATGGCATTTATTTCCTAGCTTTCGATTGGTCTGTTTTAAGATGTGTGGGTTCTAGTGTTTTTTTTTCTCTCATATATATATATATATATATATATATATATATATTTTTTTTTTTTTTTTTTTCTTGTACTGCAAGTGGAGCTACATAATATAGGACAAACAGCAGAACAGCAAGTACCGTAATTACCATTAGGTTGTGGTTTAGCAAACTGTTGCTGATGTGTAGCTAGAATGCTAGGATATGATGAGACTAGATAGCTTCCCAGAGCTACGCCACCAGCTCCAGACAGTGACACTCACTACTCAGTACACTACGCAACGTTGGCGCTACTTTAGCTAACATCCTAGCAGCAGCTTAGCTTAGCAAAGTAGAAACGTACAGTAGCTGAATGTCTTTGTGCAAGTAATTTAACACTACCGTTTCAGTCAGAATTCCTATAGCCAAATAAATTTAAACTGTTTTTCAAAATTCATGTCATTTAATCCTAGTAAACATTCCCTGTTATAGGTCCGCTAGGATCACTAGGTTATTTTAAGAAAGAGAAATGTCAGAATAATAGTAGATAGAAAGATTTATTTATTTATTTAACACCAAGAACCCGCATTCACAAAGCTTCTTAAGCCTAAAAGTTGCTCCTAGTGATGAAATTCTAAGAAAAGTCTTAGAATTACGGCATTTTCTTAGAACTTTCCCTTAAATTTAGAATTAAATCTTAGCAAAGATAAAAAATAAAAATAAAAATTCACGAAATATCTTATCCCTAAAAACCGCTCGTAAGGTAAGCATTTAAGTTAAGAGTCGAAAGGAGGACTTTTAAGAGGTTTAAGAGTTTCTATAGCAGAGGACAAAATGGTGGAAAGAAGAAATATTCCCCAAATACTGAACATAAAACTAATAGTAAACACTGCTCTTCTGTCCAATTTGGTTTTCTTGTTCTTTTACCTCCTTCCATCTTTCTTGGATTGTTGACTACATACTGCACCATCCAAAAGTGCAACTTAAACAGACTGTCTTGAAATCAGGTAAACTGGTACAATCTGAGTCATTTGCTCCCATCAATCTGAAATTTTTGGATTACAAGTAATAAAATCCGTACGGTAAATAAATGTAAGAACTTTAATATACTAACTACTGTACTGTGTGTGGAAATTGGTTGTTTCAAAGGTAGACACATTTGTAACATTTGACTGTTTAATTTATCTTATACGATAACTAGCCTATAACAGAAACTTTGCATAAAGTAGCCTGTAGTCATGATTATACAATTTCATTATATGCAAACATGATGATTTTACTGTCTGTTCTATTATCATATATTCTATTTTTACTAAGGGAGGAAAAAAAAAAATCGGTGCACATTTCAATCATTGTGCACCATACAGATAATACAAATGTGTTTTTAAAAAAATGTTTGAGCAATTTCAAGAATATGATACCTGCCCTCTGATTATGAGAGAACAGATGGAGGATGTTAACCTGAATGCTTGTTAGCAGTGAATTTAATTAACTAAAAGCCGTGCATGTTTTCTGAAGTCGAGTCCAATGTTTCACTTTAGCATGCTCACAGGTTGGCGCACCATTTAAGCAGACCGTCTTTGGAGTAGTTATTTTCATGTAAGGTCTTGCTTGCTTGTCTGACCTTGACAGCAGGGGACCAAAATGCAATGGAGGTCACAAATGCAATGGAGAACAGATCAAACATGGACAATAAATTGGAGATAACTAGTGGCATTTTCACAATTGGCCCAAAAAACATAACTCTGCACGCACACAGGAACGATTCTACTCTTGTCTGGGGGAAATTGCAAGTTTGGTTTAATACATGATTTTTTAGTAAATGTGGATCATCTTCATGAAACGTTCAACAGCTTCCACACACAATGACGAACATGCCGGGGTTTGGTTCAACCGAGTCCCAGACCACCAGGGACCAGGGATTGGTTTCTCTGGAAACGCCTCACACACACACACACACACACACACGACCAAATATAGTGAGCTCTCAGAACAAACAGTCACATATCTCATTGTGCGTCACATTGAGAAGTCATATCTGCTGTTTCTGTCCAGGTTTAAATGGTTTCTTTCTTAAATGCAGGTTCACTTCTGCGTTGTTCTATCAAGGTGACCTCTGACAAGTATGGTTTACATTTAGGCATTTGGCAGACATTTACATCACCTATATACAAGGGAATGGAACATATATTACATGGGAAGATAGATAGGTAGGTAGGTAGGTAGGTAGAATCACTTATCTATACACATACTGTACATGTATTGCAAATTTTCTTACCAGCTGATCTCAAAGGCGTCTTTATATTGTCCTCCAGCTGAAGCTTCTCAAACGCTTTAACAACAAACTCAAACTCAATCTCATCATCTGTGCAAGTGATTCATTGGATCTCACAAACATTTCAGTTCATCAGGCAGTAAATAACAAAAATCAGAGGTTTTTAAGTTTCTTAAATAGACACAATTTTTGTATTATTTCTTATTTAAAAAAAAAGACTGACCTTCAAACACATGCACGGTACATGAAAACCATACAGGGCATTTAGAACACAGAAACCTTGAGGTTGACTTGAATTTTTACCTTTGGTTAGGCGACACAATGCACCCCCTGAAGGTCTGTGATCTTAAAAGGATTTTGTTACTGTAAATTACATATTACCTTTGCCTACAGTAGGTCAGACTTAATCTATACATGCTGAATTGTTTTTATTCCTATGCTGTCTTAAGATAAAGATAACAACATCTATCTGAAAAAAAAAGGAGGGCAACTCCTCTCAAGGATTAGCATGTAGTAGAGCACAACATTTCTCCTTAATATGACGCTTGCTTGCTAGCATCAGCTCAGCAGACATTCCCTGTGGGTTTTCTATTCCGCCCAGGCTTTAAAGCGCATAATGGATTTTTGTTCAATTGCTCAAAGCAGGAAGTTCTATAAAGCAGGACACAAACGTTACATTGAGAATGCACTGCAGATGACGAAGGATGAATTTACAATGGGTCCAAATACGTACGTTTATATCAAGGAACGAGTCTGAGCGAGGCTGGGTGATGGATTACAGGTTAGATTCGACACAGCAAACTTCCAAAACATGGCATGTCATTGTGCAGGAATATCTGCAAGCTACTGTAGCTTCCGTTTTTGTTATGCAGGCCATCATGTTACTTTGAAACGAAACGCTGATGATGACGTTCTCCAACTGTATATTTACACTTTAACAGCTAGTGCTGATGGAATGCTTTTTTTTTTTTCTTTTCATTTTCATTATCATATGCAAGAATCACTACCTGTCCTGGAGCTTTGTAATTTCTTTAGGGAGAAATAAAAGGTGCATCCTCTCACACATGAAACCGCTGTCCTAAAAACAGACAATCATTAAGATCATGCAGAGCTTTTAGGGAGTGGAAAAACATTGACATTTAGATAATCGTTACTTGGATTTTTACTTTTATAATGGGGAACAGTGTGCCATCTGATGGTTCATGGCTTCTGGTGTTTAAAATGGTAGTCCCATTTTCGGCACCCATCTGGCTCGTTGTCAAAGCAATGTGGATTCTCGCTCTCTCTCTGTCTTTTTTTTTTTTTTTTTCCTTCTCCTCTGTGACACAACGATGTGCGTTATTAGTGAAGTAATATTTAACTGCCTTCCAAAATGTAGAATATATTTGGGAATTATTATGCTAATACTGAACATTCCATTTCACTAGATGAGAGATGGAAAATGATACACCTTTTGTAACTTTAGTGTAAACCGGTTACATAGAAAAAGTGCTTGAACATTATCTTTACAGCTTTAATCTTTAATTGGGGGCCAATTATGTGCCATTGCTCATTTTAAGTGGACGTATATATGTATGTATGCATGTATAAAGTATATCGCATTTTAAAGGGACTATATGCACTGAGGTGAAGGCCATAGAAATGGTTTATAATTATGGTTATAGTCACTTCAAAACTTACTTTGATGTATGTGTGCCGAAATCGTCATGCTGCTTTAAGAGGCGGTTCTTCAGCTTGAATTTGCACTCAGTGTGTCTTGCAGCTTCACGGTGCCTGAAAGGGCAGGGACCTCCCTTATTAAGAAAGCAAGAACATGTCAAAAACAAATTTCACAATCCTTACAGGGCAAAAGCATTTCGGCAGGGGCAAAATTTGTTTTTAAATTTGCATATTGCAATAAATAAATAAATAAATAAATACAATAAAAATGCACTACCCACATGAAGGTGGAGGCTTTCCTAGTTCCTAGGACATCCTTTTTAGTGCTTTAGTGCACCCTATTATATTTTCACCTATCACTGGGTACATCGTTTGAAACAGCAGAAACCAAAATGATGCAACAAAACTAAAAAGTAACTAATTGAGTGCCTTAACAATGATTTAAAAACTTGCATTTAATGTGTTTAAAGCATTAAAAATATCCAATAAGCACACACGCTATATCCAACCAGATGCCTCTTTCATTCCTACTACTATGTCACATTTAATTATTTCTACAAATATTTTTTTAAACACTACAAGAAAAAATTATAATGATTCCCTTATACTCATCCGATACACCCTGATGTAATAATCTCCTTTATTCTAGCATCTAAAGAACAAGAATATTATGATGGGTGTGGAGTTAGGACACTTGTGTAAGTCGGCACTCTGAAATGTTCAAAAACGGCCTTCTGAACATGTACTGCTTTTCCTCAACTTCATCCAACCCGCCGAGATCACTTAGTTGCGATTACGCTCTTTGCATCTTTCCACTATGGTCTTTCTGTTAAGCACCGAACTGTGAAGTATGAATTAATAACTTTAATTCACATCTCATTAGATTTAATTGCTAATATTAGGCCCTTAGGTTCTATGAAGTGTTAAGTGACGTCTGCAGTTTATGCTTTAAAAGCTCTCAGTGTTCAGCTCAGTGTTGTCAGCTGAAAAGGAGCTGGCTGTGATTTGTGAGAAATCTACATAAATTAAGTGGTCTATAAGCCAAACAAATTCATGAATAAGGAGCTAATTATCTCCTATTTGTACAAAAGCTGAAGTATAAAATGATGTAATAATCGAAACCGCTAAGAAGCAACAAAAAGTATCCATTGTGCATATTATAATACAATTAATCATTATTATCACTTGAGGGCTCTCTTTAGTAAAGCAGTTATTAATTAATAAAGTAAAACCTATATATGGTATAAATAATAATAATAATAATAATAATAATAATAATAATAATAAATAAATAAATAAATAAATAAAAAAGAAGAGTTACATGTGGACTTAAACGCAAGTGCTCCCCAAACTTTTGATTAGTAATGTTTCCCTAATAAACAATAAATAGGGTTGTCACATGTTTTTATATAAAATGTCCATAAGCCTAAATGCCCCAGCCCCCCACCTCCATGAAAAAATATTGCTAACATCTTAATGGACTTAAAATTAATTAAGATATCCATTAATAATAATAATAATAATAATAATAATAATAATAATAATAATAATAGTTAGATTTAGTCTATTTGAGAACTGATTTTCTTCAGTTAACCAACACACAGTTACAAAACTATTTTCCTCCTAAAACATGTATAAACATTACTGATATGAGTTATACTCAATGTGGAAACATTTAAGCCACACTTTTACTGTGTTAGAAAACAATATGTCAAAACCTGTGGCATGCATTTTAAAGAATAGATATCACAGGCACACAAGTAAAATACACAAGGCTTAAAAATCTAAAAACAATGAATATTATTATTAATGCAATAGAAGAGACATTGTATACTCTAATATGGAACCATTCTGCATTGTAAAAGATGGATGGAAGCTCCAGTGCTGGGTGCACTTGGACAAACCTGTTTGTGATTTGTTCACGTATTGTACTGTATATTGCACTGCAAAATCCTTATCTGGAACAACATGTGAAACTCTGCAGGGAGTGACCACTGGCCTAAATTTAACAGAAAACCCTTGTGGCATTCTTACGGTACCTTACTGGCACCAAGAAGGGATACTTTTACATCTGCTCGTTTGTGCAGTTATTAGTCAGTCAATCATCAGTCGGCACAATACATACAGTACTGTAAAATCATGCAGATAAGGTCACAAGTTTCTGTTGACTTTCACAACATGAGGTAAACGTGTGATTTAACCATAGCATAGTTGTTGAAACTGATGATCTCATGAGATTTGCACACACAGCAGTCTTTACATAGAGTTTATACAGAATGGTGCAAAAAAAAAAATCTAATTAATGCAAATGTCTTTTCACAGTTCACAGGAAAGAAAGTACAAACTGTACATAATTATTCCTCAATATATATATTTTTTCCCTCAACCTCTCTATATAAGACTATAGTTAGTTAGTTATGTTGCTGTTAGAGCACAGGGGTCATCAGATAAAACTCCAACAGTCGTCACAGGGGTTTGAGTTACATACACATGATACAGTATGTGTGTATGCTTTCTCTACTATAAAACCTTCACACCCTCAACCGCGAATAACATAAAAAAAGAAAAACATCTGTACAGTGGAACCTCGGATTGCGAGTAACTCGGTTTACGAGTGTTCCGCAAGTCGAGCAAAGATTTGTAATAAATTTTGACTTGAAAAGCATGTCTTGGTTTACGAGTGCCGAGTTTTTTGACACCGACACACACACACACACACACACACACACACACACACACACACACACACTCTCTCTCGCCTTTACACAGAAACTCTGCTCTGTTGCGATTTTTTTTTCAAAGGTAAGGTGCAGGTTCATTTTTTGTTTTTGTTTTTTTACTTTACAGCAGTGATTCCGTTAGTCTGCACTCATGCGAGTGTCATTAGAGATTTTCTTTTTTTCCCATTCAAACAGTGTTTCCGTTGTGTGTTTATTGTGAAACAAGGTTGGGGGAGGGAGGAGGAGTTTTACTGTGTAAGACAAGGCAAGGGAAGTGGCTAATTCCACACACACACACACACACACACACAAATACATGGCACCTGCACGCACAAACGGAAACACTTATCTGTTGGGATTTATTTTTACTTTTTTTTAAAGGTAAAGTGCAGGTTAATTTGTTTTATTTTTACTTTCTATATTGTATTAATTATTTTTCTGTATTTTTTTTTTTTTGGCTGTGGAACGAATTATTTGAGTTTTCATTATTTCTTATGGGAAGATTTGATTTGGTTTATGAGTGTTTTGGAATACGAGCCCGCTTCCGGAAGGTTCCACTGTATTTGAATTTAGAAATGTATTTTTCCACAAGTACTGTATATTCTAGACTGTTGTCATACGTAATATTTTTTCTTTAGTCTTTTTTTATTGCTGTAAAGTTTTTAAAGTTCTTGCTATAACGTTATAGAATAAGGTATTAATCAATCATTGTTTGATCAAAGCTTCAATATTGTTAATTTTATTTATTTATTTTTGTTGTTGTTGTTGTCTGATCATACTTTATGTATTTCTACTCAATTTGCTTACAGTATATTGTTTCTGTATACACTACTCTCATAGTGTGTGTGTGTGTGTGTGTGTGTGTGTGTGTGTGTGTGTGTGTGTGTGTGTATATATATATATATATATATATATATATATATATATATATATATATATAAATAACAAGCGCTGATGTTGACAGAAGAGGACATCTCTGTTTGCTCCATCCTGCCCCTTTTCCTTTATTTGGGTTTTAGATTAGACTGCACACATACTGCTCAGGCTTTTAAAAAGCTACATAATCCAAGCCTTACACTGCCTTAGTTAGCTAATCCTGACGGTTTCTCCATGCCACAGTGACATTTGGCCAATGTGTGAAGCATGTAAATATAACAATCAAACAACAGACTACTTCCTACACCTATTTGTCAATCGTGACAGGTGTCACAGTGCTACTACCGAGCGGTGCGCCAGCTTTGGGCCGTTTCAGAGCCTTGACAAATGGAAGTGACTACTGCAGTCAAGCATCATTTAGTACGAGCTTAAGTGCTCCGTAAAGAGATAACGTCCAAAGTGTGATTTATTTATTGTCATATAAAACATTATCTGAAATTCATACATTTGGTGGAAGTGACAGATGCATTTATTTTTTTAAAATGCGACTTGCCTAGTTATAGTTCAGAGCAATATGAAAAATAATAATAATAATAATAATTGTGTGGTAAACACAGATAAACTACGGAGTATGAATCACTCCATTTGGGTAGATAACGTATGCCAATTATGCAAATGGAGGCATTTGCATGCTGAGGCATGAACAATGCCGAGTCACTGTGCATCCTCTCCTTTAGTCCGGGTCATCTGGGTAATGGACGACAATCACACAGAGCCTCTTGTCGTAGGGTTGTATGACTCTTCTGTGCCTCGGCTACATCCTTAAGAAGCGGCAGCAGCATGCACAGACAGACAGACTCACAGCAGACAGTGCATACGGCTCTGATGTCCTGAGAATGCTAATGTATGCATGGGCAGGTCCTTTTTATTCAGCCATCTCCTCAAAGGCTCCTACTGTTTAGCATTAACACAGCCATATGCATTTTGTTTGATCATGGCATGATCTGATCAAAGCACAGGAGAACCCATGCTTCAGGCAAGCAAAAGAGGAGATTACATTATGCAGTGCTATTTTATAATGGATTATTGTTGTGTGTTATATACGTGTTAAATTTGAATGCAAGTTCCCTTGATCGATTCTGAGATTGGTTGACTGCCTGAGTGGAATTTCATATATATATATATATATATATATATATATATATATATATATATATATATATATATATATATATACACATACATACATACACACACACACACACACACACACACACCACACACACACTTGGACACACCTTCTAATTCCATGTTTTTTCTGAAGGCGTTTCTCCAAAACACACAATCATCTCCTCTGAACAGTTGATATTGAGATGTATATCTGCTCCTTCTGCTCTGTAAAGCTTCATAACGGCTCTAATCTGAGGTGCTGCTTGAGGTTAATTGGTGATTTCCGAGGCTGGTGACTCTAAATGAACGTCTCCTCTGCAGCAGTAAGTTTTTGGTCTCGCTTTCCTGGGAAGGTCTTCATGAGAGACAGTTTCATCATGGAGCTCGATGGGGTTTACAAACACACTCGACACACAATACTGTTCTTGTAGGAACCGTTCCAGAAAGGCTGAGCTTCATGTCTTAAAATAAAAATAATTAACTGTTGCTAATTTTGTTACTTAATTAAGACCCAGTGCCATATGTGCTATTTCAAAGTTTGGAAATCTCCACTATTGCTCTAGAACACAGAAACAATTTGTGCAAATCCAAACTTGTCTCCAAACTTTTGTATATACAGTATATTAAATATACTGTAGGTTTCCTTTGGGGTCTGTGGTTTCCTTCCATCTCCCAAAAAACACAGTCAGTAGACTGGCTAAGACAAACGGCCAATAGGTGTGAATGATGTTAGGAGTTAGGAACTGTTGGAATAACCATACCCTGCATGGTATGTATATACTGTATGGCTTTGCGCTCAGTCTTTTGGATCCACCATGACCCTGAAAGGATAAATCCCTCACTGAGAGAAGGGCATGTGTATAAACATGCTGACATCCTGACCCACGAAAATGCAGAAAATATGCTTTAGTTACAAAGTCCACATACAGCGATGGTTCAGGTTTAAAGGTGAGCGCACATTCCACATCATTTTTGTTTTCTATACAGACACACACACAAACACAAACACAAACACACACACACACACACACGATATATCTTACTTAAAAAAGCTGGATAAGGGCGGTCAACCTTAATATTCGTCTTCTTCACCATAATACACTGATATAAATGCTTTCATCTCAAGGTTTCCTCTATGCACTAAGACTACTAAAGATATTGTGCATTTCTGAGTGACACCGCCATCGCACGTAGTCAGTGTACCATGAAATGGAACTCGTACTGCATCGAGTCAAAACTGCAATTTAAGTGGAGCCAGAATCTGGACTGGAAGTTGAAGATGATGTAAAGTACCAGTGCAACTGCTGAGCATCAGAAATATCAATCACAGACTGTCAGGATGCTTCATTGTCCTATTAAAGGTGTGTAGATCTACATCACTATAAGCCAAGAACAACATTAATGCCTAGTTCAGGATTGGAGGTTGTAGGAATATCTGCGCCAAAGTGATTATCTGCATATGTTAAATAGAAATGAAAACATAATCAGTGATGGTGGTCACCCCTCCCCCAAATTTAGCTTATTTTCCTAATCCAACAAGTGTTTTATTCTTCATATAGGACAGCAGGTGGTTAAGGATTGTAAGAATTTCACTTACTTGGTGTCACTGTGCTATACGTTACATTTGACAAACAATTGAATCTTAATAACAAAGTCATGCTTTGATTGTGTTCTAGTGAGTCACTGGCAGACAATTAAATCAAGAAAAAGTCCTGAGTTTTGTTGACCACAAAATCTTTTTATTCATGAAGATTGTTGAAGATCATGAGTAACATAATAAACAATACAAAAACAAACAAACAAACTTAAAGGTTACAGCGTCACCAGTCTCCTTTTCTACCAGTTCTACGTTGTAAACTTTTAAGTGCCTTGCAGCGGACACCACTGTGTCAGGACAGATGCCCTTCTAGGAAATTCATCACCAGTGCAGTGATGAACTTCTGACCAGATTCAAGGATTCAGCATCATTGTGGTATAAAATATATCAAGGACATTTTCATCATCTCATTCAGCTTTTGGTTCTCTTTGATATTGCTACATTGAATCGTTTAAGAGCAGTCACTGCACTGTAATGAAGGAAAAATTAATCAATTTGTTAAGTTCTTCTGTAATGGGAGATACATCAGTCTAACAAGATTCATGTAAATGCAAAATTAATATTTTGTCTAATATACCAGAACCTAAAATATAATTTCTGCTGAAGAATGGAAATAAATGTCAATTGGATAAAAGTGGAAATGCAAAAAGGACTTCTTATGGCTTTCTTTCCTCAATGGCTTTATTCCTGCCACTCTTCCATAAAGGCCAGATTTGTGGAGAGCACGACTAATAGTCGTCCTGTGGACAGATTCTCCCACCTGAGCTGTGGATCACTGCAGCTTCTCCTGAGTTACCATGGGCCTCTTGGTTGCTGCTCTGATTAATGCTCTCCTCGCCCGGCCTGTCAGTTTAGGTGGACGGCCATGTCTTGCTAGGTTTGCAGTTGTGCCATGCTCTTTTCATTTCTTGATAATGGATTGAACACACACACACACACACACACACACACACACACACACACACACACTGTAGAACCTTGGATTACGAGCATAATCATATCGAAACACTCGTAAACCAAATCAAATCATCCCATAAGAAATAATGAAAACTCAGATAATTCGTTCCACAGCCCAAAAAAATAAATACAGAAAAATAATTAATACAATATATAAAGTAAAAATAAAACAAATTAACCTGCACTTTACCTTTAAAAAAAAGTTTAAATAAATCCCAACAGATAAGTGTTTTACGTATTTGTGTGTGTGTGTGTGTGTGTGTGTGTGTGTGTGTGTGTGTGGAATTAGCCCCTTCCCTTGCCTCGTTTTACACAGTAAAACTCCTCCCCCCACCTTGCTTTTCAGGTTTCACAACCAACACACACACACAACGGAAACACTGTTTTAACGGGAAAAAAATAAATCTCTCTAATGACACTCGCGTTAGCGCAGATGAACAGAATCACTGCTGTAGAAAAGTAAAAAAAATCAATAAAAAATGAACCAGCACCTTACCTTTTGAAAAGAATCGCGGCAGAGCGAAGGTTTTGTGTAGAGCAGAGTGTGTGTGACTGTGTGAAGCCGGGGAGGGGGGATATAAAGGTGAGAGTCTGTGTGTGTGTGTGTGTGTGTGTGTGTGTGTGTGTGTGTGTCAGTGTCAAAAAACTCGGCACTCGTAAACCAAGACATGCTCGTTTTTCAAATCAAACTTTATTACAAATCTTTGCTATATATATATACACACATGTTATATATGTTATATACGTTTGTGGTTATAACGTGACAAAATGTATGATACAATGCATTTATAATGATTTACATGAATGCTTATTATTCAGAAAATGAGATGCCGCAAGGGTATAGCGTTGATCCTTAGTATTTTTTTATAATGCAAACAGTCACTAATTGTAAGAATATACCAACTCCCAAACACGGGGGCCCGAAATCTGAGTTTTCTAGATATAATGTAGAAGAGCACAATGCATTAAATCATGGCCAAAAAAAAAAAATCAGTTATTTTTCACATCAAACATCAGAGTGGGTAAAAAAATGTCATGTCGTGTCATGTCAGCAACTTTTACATGGTTGTTGGTGTCAGATAGACTTGTTTTAGAAAGTGCCGATCTCTTGGGATTTTCAGGCACCATGTTCTTTAAATTTTACACTGAATGGTACAAAAAAAAAAAAAAAAAGTTATTGGCAGTTCCCCTTGGGGCGAAACACCAGGATGATGAGAGAGGACTGAGAAGAACTTATTAGAGCTGACTGGAAGTACACAGTAACTCAAATAAACCCTCTTTACAACTATGGTGAAAAGAAGTGAATCTAAAAGTGCATGGCTCTTTGAATCTCAAGGAGAATGGGCTGCATCAGGATGGGTTATTACTGTGTCAAGCGAGGGCATGAATCTGAGGATGCACAGGGCGCAGGCTCATTAAAACTGAACAATTCAGGATTGTAAACAGATCAGGTGACTTTTTCTCTGTCTTCAATCATCCGGTTTTCTTGAACCTCTGCACTCTGTAGCCTGTTCTTGGCTGACAGGAGTGGAAACTGATGTAATCAATCCCGCGGTGTTGAAATCATGGAAAATCCATCCGGAAGTTTGGCTTGCCTTATGAATATAGATTATTAGCATGTGGTATTTAATGGCATCCGGAATACATTTATACAGTTCCAGTGGTGAAATATTTATTAATAATCTTGCAACCAATGGCATCATTTTCAATTATTCATCTATTCACCTACCGTAGCTCTTGCACCATATGCAGTACTTTATTTGTACTACATCGTGGTGCTTTAAGTCGTCTTATCAAATGCGGTTGAGATCATTGACGCCTTTTTTTCCCCTCATATTAAATGCCGTTGTAACTCAATCGTCCTCTTGTAATGTGACGCACATTACACGTGTTACACAACTGATAACTCCTGCCGGCGATCACAGCATCACAAATTATCACCGGATACACTCAACACACTGAACGCATTTGCTTCAATCTAAAAATATATATATATATATTTTTTTTTGTGCTTAAGAGTTGACATTTCCTTTAACACTCTGAACGCCTACTTAACTCCATGGCTGAGGAATGCGAGTGTTAGTTCTACCTCTGGATATGACTGAACCGAGAGACTATGAAGATAACCATCTATCTGACATTTTCTCAGGATGGTTCGTAACCTTGGGTTAAGCGGTGCATACAATTTCTTATTCATCACTAGCAACATTTTACTAAGAGCTGAATATTTGTTTGTTACAAAGCAAAGAACAGGAATATAATAATACGTTGCAAATATCAAATGCAAAGCAGATGTTGGCTATATAGGTGACACGTCCACTGTACTGTATGTCAACGTACATGCACATGAACTGCGAGCAAGAAATCACGTCATCAGCTAAAATGTCATCAGCTCTTTATTCTCTATCCGCTGTGGAATTTATGTAAGAGTACGGAATTTTCATTTTTCGCATTAACAGTATTTTCTCACGTCCTTCGAAGATGACTAATGGAATAAGCAGTACAGTTTTACTGTAGGTTTTTTTTTTTTTTTTTTTGGGGGGGGGGGGGGGGGTTATGTTTCTCCCCCCAAAAACATAGAAAATTATTTTGTATTTTGCTCTTTGAGCAGTATGGATACTTAATTGCCACCTGGCTGCAAATGAGGAAGATTGGCTATTGCCCTGACCTATGACCTTTAATGTGATAAGCCATTAAATTAATAAGAAAAAAAAGCGTTGATGGCCCTGAATAGAGAAAACATTCATGAATATGTTAGTTTAGTCAGAGTAGTTACAAAGTAAATCAGAAACAAAAAAAATCTTTAGAGATTCAGACCGTGTACTGTAGGTGTTTTTCTGATAATGCATTACCAAGAACACATTTGTTGTGTGTGTGTGTGTGTGTGTGTGTGTGTGTGTGTGTGTTGGGAGTGTGAATCAGTATTCTTTCATTTTCTACTTCAGTGACTGTCTAAAAAAAATAAAAATAAAAAAAGTAATGGCAAATATCTTAGTGTGGCATTGCAGTGCACTATCAAGTGAAATGAAGGTTATATTTATGGCATATTTAATATTAAAATTCTCTCTATTGAAGATATGGTCTTGTGTGTTACATTACACATTATTTGTGTCCTACATTATAAGGCTGATACACTACCTGTACCTGTTTGCTGGATAAAGTGCCATGTTAGCATTAATGTTACTACGATATTCATTAAGATTATTCAGATTTTTTTTTTTTTTTTTTTTAGCAGATTATGTTTTTAGCAGTTACACAGACAGTGATGCGTGTATTCTTTGGGCCCCGCCCCATTCTTGTCCATTACTGCAAAGCTTCAGAATCCAGAGGGTTTCAGGTCAGTTTAGCGTTAGAGCACATCAAACGTTGAACTACACTACCCATCAACCCCAGCACACGATACTGTATAGCCAAGTCCCATCCCACAGTGATCGCCTGCACATATTCCCTGGTTCATTTCATCAGTATCACTATTTAAGCCTTGAATTTGTTGTCATGCTTTTTCTGTTTGAAGTTCTCGAATCTGTAGGCTGTGCGATCCTTTCCTCGCGCTCATGACATATGTCTATAGCACTAGTTTTTCACCTTGTTCGTCTCTCTCTCTTGTGTTGCCTATAATAAAACTGCCTACATTTGCATCCGCCTCCACCACCAACATCTGACAGTTACATATTAAACCCATTCCTGTGTCTCCTGTGTGTGGGCTGGCTGTTTTTTAGTGCTTCTGCTTTTTTAGCCTGACCTATGCTTTTGCCTTCTTGGCCATTCAGCTGCTTTATTACCAAGATATCATACTATAAACATGTGAAATTCAGCCTATACTGATTTCTTCTGCATAGAATGTTGGTATCTTGTTTATAATTTTTTCCAGCTGACAATCACTACTGTTGTCAACTTAGTATCATGACCGAAGCAGAACTTATAGCCTTCTTCTATTAAGTTATTACACGTACTGTATGTACTTGCTAAGGAGAAAAAGTCACCAATCCTTACTTACTTTATTATTATTATTATTATTATTATTATTATTATTATTAATAAAGCAATGCCCCCCCAACAGACTTGAATGTGATAAACAGGTGATTTGTGTAAATACAGACAACATAGATGCATTCCTCAAACATTTATTTTTACAATTTTTGAGGCCACAGCTAAAAAAAAAAAAAAAAAATGTTTTTAAAAAATTAAAGAAAGAAAGAAAGAAACTGCTCTTCTAACCACCATGACAACTATCCTGTATGTTTCATGTATGTGCGTGCATTAATAGTTTCTCAAAAGTAATAAATAATGAATATACCTTTAACTACACCATACTGATAAAACACACACACACACACACACACACACACACAAAATAACTCTGGATAGTTTACTTTACAAACACACTGTAAAATGACATTTGTTCCTAGATAATGTGATACTGTATTTCATGATAATTGGTCACGCGAGGGGTGTTCAAGTCAAACTGGGACTTCTGATGAAATGCATCTTCTGTGCAAAACAAGCGATTGACATTCACAGGGGACATCACGCACAGTACGATGATGAGACTTTCAAAGCCACATTTGAACGGTGCAAACAATTTAAAAGAAGCCCATACGTCCGTGAATGCTGACGGCCTCGGAGCCCACTGCGGTCGCTCCCGTGATCGAGAGCCTGGAAGGCCTGACCCGGAAAAACCTACAGATAACGTAGCAGCAGTTTTCATCATCTGTCTGTGGGAACTGCACACCAGTTACACATCACAGGAATCAACTCAGCGCGTTAATTACACACGCCACATACAGATCTGACGTCCACATGTTTGGGAGTTCCTGGGAGGCCAGCGTTCCAGATGTGAAAAGGCAGTCTGTTCCATTCTATGTTCCATTTAAAACTTTCTACCTTGACGGTATCCAAGCACTTGTGAAACACTGCCATGAGTGTAGCAAGAAATAAAGGGAGTTTTTACTCTCAGTTCTGTTATTCTGCACAATGAAAAGTACCAGTTTGTCTTGAACCCCCATGGTGATGAGAAAAAAGGTCCACAAATAAAATTGGAAAAAATAAACTCACTTTCTATAATTTGCTCAACAATGGAACTACACACTCGATGAACAGGCATCGGTGATTTCTATGAAAAAAACAAACAAACAAAAAAAACGTTAAAAGCTGTAATGCTCAGCTGTTTCCTTGGATTTCCAAGAGAATGTGTAAGGTGTATACATAAATAAATTAAATATTTCATCGGACATGCAAACAGTTATGAATCCTTAAATAGTTTTAGTCTTTGAATGACAGCAGAGGTTTAGCCCTGGTAACCTCTTTTTCCCAACAATCCTTAGTGTTCTTGAAAGAAAAGTAGACCGAGTAGGTAATACATTTGGCTTTGGAGAGCATGAGCCCGAGGTAAAACACTGATTAACATTCAAATTCACATCCTGACTAACAATTAATCAGGGAAAATACCATTTAAATATCTACCTCCGCTTCAAGCCATTTCTTTCTCAGCGTTGGCTCATATTTCTGGGAGTATAGTAAGAGAGGCAAACATGCCCCTGAATAAGATATTAAGATTTATAGACAGAATGCAATTTATATGAAAATGGAAATTAATTTGAAAAAAAAAGAAAAGAAAGAAAAAAGCACCAATTGTAAACTGAAGTTGCTTCAATGAGGAACACTGCAGTAGTGTATTACTCGAAGGAATGCCTTTAAAAAGGACAAATATTAACTTATGGGAATCCTATAGGATGCTCTTCTAGAATCGTAGCACATTTTGCCTGATATTTGTTGTCTGCACATTAAACATATTTTAAACATCCACAGTAGTTCGCACGGACGTTTCGTTGTCTGGTTTATATGTGTAAAACGAAAAAAAAAAAAAAATCCTCATTTCCCTGGCAGAAACACAATAGTTATCTTAAATAAATATGTCAGTGTACATTTTATACACTAGCATAAGCTCACGAGCATGTCTGTATGTGTTCTTCTCACGCATCGCAATTGATTATTATATAGCTAATGCTTTATATCTAGGTCTCCAACTAATTGATTCAGATTTTTCATTCTCATAATCTACTTTACTGTCATTCTCTCATTTTTGCACCTCATACGAAGAGACAGCAATAACAGGCTCCAGTTGCTAATGTCACACCTAATCTATCAACTTTAGAAATGGTGTTATCTCTACTGTGTTTGAGCTAATGATGCAAAGGGAATACAGCTGGCTAATTACCCTCAAATCAGGGCTTACGCTGCGCACTTCAACCTCATTATTTTATTATTTATAATATGTTTACTTACAGAACAACAACGGTTATTTAATGGGCCGGTTACTTACAAATTACGTTTTATGCATGGACTTACGCATCTTTTTTTTTTTTTTTTATGCTAAAAAAAGGAATAGATGTTTTTTTTTTCTCTTTTATATATTAAACTGGCTGTACTCACTTTATTCCGCTTCCTTAGATTGCTTGCTTAGATTCATTTGCTTGGCTAACAGGATCGGAACTCAATGTGTTCTTCTACCGTTGTAACCAATACTCATTGAGGTTTGATTTGTTGTGCTTTGTGCTGTAAAGCTTTTTTTCTGTTGTTTGCCACGCCCGTCTGGCCAATTTTCTTTGACCTCTCACATCAATTAAGAATTTCTGTGTCTGTTCAAGTATATACATCGATCAGCCGCAATACTAACACCACTGCCAGGTAAATTGGATAACCTTGATTATCAATAATGCACCAGTAAACTGGTGACAGGTTCATGGGCAATACCCAAGGCATGGCTATGCCTAAGGACAGCCCGTCCAGCTTGTTGCCACAGAAAGGCCAATATGTAGCGCAAATTACTTAAAAAGTCAATATTGGCCACAGCAGAAAGGTATCACAACACCCAGTGCATCACAAAATGCACCGCATGGGGCTTGGCACAAAAAGAGCTGATCCCTTCTTCCAAGTTCTCCAGATCTCAAGCCAACCGGAAACAGCAATTCCATCATAAACCTACCAATGCACATGACATTGCAATAAGAAGACAACACCGCCCACTCTCCGCGACTCTTCGTCACGGGTGACCATGCCTTAGCTACAGTCAGAAAGATCAAATTGATAAGTTGCTGTTGGGGAGGCATTTAGCAATGGGTCAATTAAACACGTGTAACAGCTTATTTGCCGTCTTGAAAGTCAACAGACATAGAGACGCGTGAGATCTTGTTAAAAGGCCTCCGTTTGAGCACTTGTCAATTATCAATTGTAAATTTGCGGACTTTGGGAAATCATTATTGCTGTAATTAAATCCCATTAGAATTAATGAGTTTACTATAACATGAGCTTCATTAAAACAACACAAAACAAGCGCCGAGTCATTACGTGTTCGACGTCGCTTAGCTCCAAAATTACCAAGTCATCATGTGCTGTAAAAGGGCAAACTGCAATTAACACATTCTGATAATCAAAAGGGGGAGAGAGAGAGAGAGAGAGAGAAAGAAAGCTGCCAGTGTACAGTACACATCAAACTAATTAATTTCCTGAATGCTGATAATTCTGTTTAAGCACACAGCTGGTAGCCATTTCACATTTTAATGCATGAATTAGTGCCTTGCATTAATTTATACTTTCATAAGAGCTCTATAAGAGATTTACCGCATCTTGGTCCACTCGCACAAATACAACTTGGCTTCATCATCTTTATGCACCTTTGCTATGCACATGATGTTCAGTCAGGACAAGCCCCAGTTTCTTTCCTGCAGTAGTTCTTTCAGTCTCCCTTTTCATCTAATCACAGTTGATTTTAGAAACACCAGAAGTGTTGAAATTGTCTGTGCAGTAGTTAGTAACCCAGGAACTTTGATTTAGAGACTTATCAGATTGAACCCACTGATTACAGTATATAAATATATGCACACAAGCACACACAGACACACACACACAGTATATCCCCCATCTAGTACATATATGATTTATGATCAAACCTTTGCAATTCAACACATACAGAAGCTCAGAAATCAGTATATAACTTCACAAGAGAAACCTTGAAACCGTGTTATAGCCTGATCACAACCTACCTACACCTTTTAGCTTTGTCTAATACTTAAATCAAACCAAATGCAGCAGTGCATACTGTATACCTGGCCCATTTTGCTGGTTTTATTTATTTATTTATTTATTTATTTATTTATTTATTTGTAACTTGAATACCAAACATTTTCTAAAAGCACTTTTTTTTTGGGGGGGGGGGGGTCTCATACACAACATCTGTTTTGACCTGTCCAAATTAGGGCAAAATAGGTTGCTTTGTTATTTTATTTAGTTTAGTTTCATTCTGCAAAAAAAAAAGAAAAAAAAGAGAGAGACAAATAGAAAAAGAAAAAGAAAACAAATGCTGAGAGGAATGTGGGGATGAAGAATAAACTCAAACTCTCATTGATCTCAGATGTACAATCATGCTTAGCTGCACCTTACTGCACATGCCACATTTTGGATAATTAGAATATAGCAGACAAAAACAACAGTCAGTTCCAACCGAGTAATCTGGTTGGATAAGAGTCATTCCACGAGTGCTGATATAGACAGTAACAGCACTAGAATGTTTCACTACAGTAGATGTGCCACTCTGCATCACAACATCACAGTTAATTACACTAGCTGTCTGTATGGGTGAAAGTAGGTCAGTACAGTCCACAGTACTGAAAAGAGGAGACAGCAGCTGCCTGCCAAAACCCACGTTCAAAACCACAGAAGCACTTTCAGCAAGAACACACATCTGATAATGTTCTATCATCTTAAACGACACACTGTCCCCTTAGTAATTGCTTCCAAGTCGTTCTGAATCGCTTCTGAACGGTCTGTGTTGTTCTGTTCATGGCGAACGAGAACTACAAAGCTAACTACAGTTGATTCTAACACAAGGCTGAATCCCAAATCGCTTCTAACCCCTGATCAAGGACACTACTTGGTGTTTGGAAAAAGTATAAGTGGATTTTGCAGTATTTGAGATTCAATTCAATAAGTTAAAACATCCACCATCTCCCTGGTTTATTCTCCTCACCTTTTGGCTACATAGTACCGCTAAGATTAACATTACTTTCACCCCATAACTGTGGGTTGCCAGCTGAAAGCTAGGTCCACCACATCAAAGGATATATGTTTCCATAAACAACCAAACCATAATCTATTGATAATAAATGATGTCTGTAGAACTGCCTTTGGCATACAGTAACCGCATCACAGCTGTGCTGATATTCGGCATGACAGCACAATCTCCAGTGTCACACACCCTTGAGTGTGATTTTGCTTAAATATGGCAAAATCAAATCTAGAATTTCAGACATAAGGATTTAATTGGTCTTCTCCTTCAAGTCCACTTTTTCAATGGGAACCCTAAATCACCTCTTTTGAAATCCCAGATCTTGCCTGGGGATAAGGATTGCACTTTGTCCAGACTGAGTGGCACTTGACTTTTTGCTTGGGATTTTCCATTTTATTTCCATATTTTCCACCCATGTTTCAGTTCTCTTTAAGTAACAATTGCTTCCAAGAAGTCCCTAGGTGCACACTTCTGTTCCCAGGCCTTTTTCTGACAGGCTTACTGCTGTTGGGTTAAAAACATGGCTCAAGTATGAATGACTAATGGTCGAGAACAGCACTTTTGCCCAGAGCTCTCACCCTTGCTTACACATAGAAAGATTTATTATGCATTAATGCAGTGAGGAACAACCCCAGCGTTCATAGAAAAAAAAAAAACATTACTGGTGGTTTGAATCAAAAGGGAATTTTGGTCGATATACAGTAGTAATGCAATGTGAATGAGTTTTCAGAAGTTGTTCCTTACTTCCTTTACAGAAGATATCGCTTACAACTAAATATGATGACCATTAATTTGGTCGATATAACATATGAATTCTCTGAGCAACTTATTTCGAAACAAAAGGAAGTTCAAGGTCAGATTACATGGCCAGATGAATAGTAAGGCAAGAAAGCAGCACTTATGCCTCCGGCTAGCAGGCTACCCCCCCCCCCCCCATTATCCTTCACCACTGAGACTCCGAAATATAATTTTATTCTAATGGGTCCTTAATGACTGAAAGGAGCATTTTCTGTACTTCTACCATAACAAAGTGCGTGTAGCATCTTCAGTTTCTTATGCAGAACCAATAAAGTGATGTTTAGATGATCAATGCTCTTAAATCACAATTGCTTACCCATACGTGGACTGGATTTTTCCTCACATACAGCACCTTGCAAATGCTGATTTTATTGACATCGATCATCAAGATGAACAGTTGATCAGTTCCTGCAAATGAAGACCTTCGCATAAGCATGATCCTGCCATCACCATGTTCTACAGTGGGAATTGTCTTCTCAGGGTTATAGGAAGTTTTTCTGTTTGTACCACACATTTGATGGTCAAAATGTGACATTTTAGTCTGATCTGACCAGAGCATCTTCTTCATAGGATGTTTCTGTGGAGTCTGGCACATGTTTATCTTGGTGAACTCCCAATATGGTGTGATGGCGGGCAAACCGCCAGCGTCTTTTACCATCTGCCAGCCCCCCTCGACCAAGGAAGAGAGATCAAGATGCACATTCAGCACCTCGGCCAGCACACACACACATACTTTCTCACATCCACCACCCTGGTGTCATCATCGCCCTATAAGAGGAGTGATGAATGTCAGTCCGATGAGTAGTACACTCTGGCTGTGTGACTCATGGATCTTCTCTCTCTGCTTTCCTTTTGCAGACACTGAGACTTCTGGAGATTCTCTGAAATGGGGCAAACCAATGAGGAGGGATCTTTGCAGAAGTTCGACCACCTCCTAAGTTTCCTCATCTTCAACCACGGCCAACCTGGACTGATAACCAGCCTTGACCACCCGCTTATATCGCCAAAGGACCAAGGATTGCATCTCACCAATCTGGCAACCTCCTCACTGTTTAGACTATTTGTTTTGATAAAAAGTATATTTATTCCAAATATTTTCTTTAAAAATATATTTTACAATTATTGTTATATTTTACAATTATATTTCTAAATTATTTTTATTACATATTTTGCCACGTTGACACATTTTGACATCATGAAAAATCGTTAACAAAGTGAAAAAAAATTATTATATAATAAATAAATCATAAATATGAAACTTATTTTCACATTTAAATATACATCTATTAATGAATGCCTGCAAAAGTGCTTTCAACTAAGTTTCTAACAGAATGTCTCGGGTTACTTTGCTGTAACCCTGTTCCATGAAAAAGCGGGAACGAGATGGTACGTGAAAACGCTATGGGAACATCTCATTGTTCAACCGGTTGTGAAGCATGTGTATCAAACACGCCAAACTTTGGCTTATATAACCTCTGTCAGGTGACGTCATCTGATGAGGTGCACCTGCAGGATATAAATAGGATTGAACCAGAAACATCCTCAGGTCAATTTTTGTCTGAAAAGACGTCCAGTTTTGCACTGTCCACAGTGCGACATTGGAGTGCAGCGTCTCGTTCCCAGTTTTTCAGGGAACAGGGTTACAGCAAAGTAACCCGAGACGTTCCCTTTCAAAAGTAAATAAACTTTCAAACACTCGATGCTGCACACAATCACCAAAGAGGTCTCAGACATAACTCTGGGATGCTGACTCGAGTGTGTGCGGAGAGGACCAACCTGCTGCACCACACACTTGCTGCAAGGGGACACCTCTTGCCAGAGCAATTGATGAAGCAGGCCCCCTGGTCAAATGGGCCCTAAGTCCTAGAGGCGAAGTGTGACCATACGCCTCGTAGGCTAGGGCAATAGCATCTCTCATTCGATGTGACAGCGTTGCCCCCCGGTTGCAGCCCCAATATCATATAAAACTGCTCTGATTTATGCCACTAGCTAGTGCAGTGGACACAGTAAGTGAAGTCTTTCCTGCTCTGGAGCTGTAAATGGCGGAGGACAGAAGGCATCGAAAACAACTGGGTGCATGGTCGAGAATGGAACTTTTAGGAGATAGTTCAGGTGAGGATGCATAATAGGGGCAAAGTCTGGACAGCTTTGTCTAGACTGACAAAGCCTGCAAATACCCAATTCTCTTTAGAGAAGAAATGGCCATAAGAAAAACCATCTTAAGGGTCACAGGCGCTGACTCTAGTGGTTCAAAAGGGGTATCAACCAAACCTTTGAGCACAATCGCTAAGTCCCAAGAAGAGACCGTCATTCTAGTGGCCGGCCACAACATTTTAGCTCCACGAATAAAGCAGACAACTAAAGGGTGCTTTCCCACAGTGCTTAACCCCATCAGTCAGAACATGACAAGCCAAAATAGCGGCTACGTATGTTCTGAGAGTACTAGGGGCATAAGCCCGAGGACAACCTTTCTTGCAGAAACTCCAGCACTGAAACAATTTGGCAGTGGACTGGGTCTAAATGTTTTGCCATGCTTTCAAACTTTCAAATACACTCTATTTGAGGGCATAAGTTCTTCTAGTGGAGCCCTAGAACTTATAGTTTGTAACGTATAGTTTGTTACACTGGCTGGAAGACCAGCATCTCTTAATTGGCCCCCTTATGGGGACAGACATGAAGGTTCCAGAGCTCAGGCCGGGGATGAAATATTGTCCCCTGCGTCTGAGACAGAAGATCCCTACTCACTGGAATCACCCACGGTGAGTTGTCGAGGTGAGATATTAGATCTGAGAACCACACTCTGGTCGGCCAATGGGGCGCTATCATTACGAGGCGCAAGCCTTGTTGACGAACCTTCGCCAGGACTCACATAGCTACCAGAGGAAATGCACAAAGACGCAATCTGGGCCAGGGGAGCTGGAGGACTTGGATAGTAATAAAGGGGACATTAGTTTGTCTGGAGAGCAAGTCTGTTCCCATATTTATATGGGAATGTAAATCACCCTGAGGGACAGGAACTTGTCCTGTGCCTAAAGCAGAACCTGGTGTGCTAGCTTTTTCCAGCGGTGTGAGCACAGTCTGCCCAGGTGATTGATTTATGAGACTACTGTAGTATTGTCCACCCGCACTAGGACAACTTAGCCTCTCAACTGCTGGACGAAGTATTTCTGGACCGCACCCCAGCCCGTGAGAGAAGCATCTGTTGTTAGTAGCTTGCGACGACAACATGGACCTAGAGTGGTACCCAGAGTCAAAACCCGAGGTATGAACCACATAGAAAGGGTACGAATAAATCAAATGTCCCGGCCACCCGACAGAAATCTGTCGGCTAACTTTGAGCGCTTGGGGGATTTTATTATTTTTTTGCTCCTGCGGCCAGTTGAGGTGTAATCGTTCTACTGCCCACGTTACTAATTCTCTAGGAGCGCTCTCTGAGGTGGCAATCTCCATTTCTGCCGAAGCAAGAGAGGAAGTCTCTTTTGCCCATTCACAAGAAGCGCTTGCGAAGTGGACGCTAAAGCTTCCTGATCTGACGAGAGCGCGAGAGAAAAGGGAGATTCCTTCTCACGCAAGTCTGCTAGAGCACGTGACCCCAAGAATGATCCGCGAAGCACCTTAATAGGGAGGAGATCACAGTGCTCACACTCTCCCTTGAGCCAGAGGAGAGCATGCGCTTCCCCCAAACACTCAAAACAGAAAGTGTGGAGATTGCCATCCGAGAGAGATCTGTGCTGTAGAATAAATAATTTATTTAAAGGGTATACACTCCCTGGAAGAAAAACTCAATCAGAAAAAAAAAAAGAAAAATCCTTAAAAAGCAAAAAGAATTAAAAAATATATATAAGATGAGTTCCCGAAGAATATTTAATATTTTCAGGAAATAGTGATCGTGAATTTTGATGAATCATCTGATGAAAAAAACAAAACCCTAAATTTATGATGGAGGGAGGGCACAGTCTCACCCTCCGTTATCAATCATAGTCAATCATGGGGTGTGTGTAATCAGTAATAGTGTATTATGCCTCCCGCTGATGTGGCATGAGCAGCAGTTTGAAAAGATGCAGTCGGCTGTGATAGCCTTTGCCCTCTCTGGTTGTTAGCTGTCATGTAATGGAGAGCCAAACTGAGGCCAAGACTAATGGGTAGAAGAAGGGTACCTAAAGTAGGATGAACAGGAAGAATTACTTACATGATGTCAATACATGATCTTTGTATAATCCAATGGCTTTTTAATTATTTTAAGTTGAAGAATCACTGAAAATTGGATATTGTGATATTAACAGGTCAAGCTATTCAAACTTTTGTATAAATCTGCATGCTGGTCAACCGAGTAAGTCATAAACACACATGCAAAGCAAGCATTGGCATGCACCAAACGATGACTGGGGCTTCTGCAAGCTTGACTCACTGCTGTGGCACTATGGCGTCGCCTGTTGCTGGCAACCTCCGGCTAAAGCAAAGCGCAGGCTTTATCTCATTAATTCATAAAGGGCAGGCAGGAGCAAAGCCAATTAAACCTGCTGCGTTTGGGGAGATATAGACCTAACAGGCTAGTAAGTGCTACTCTGACCTCAACATGCCATTTTCCATCACGTTCAAATAGCACATGATCAGATGATAAATCTAGTCAACAAGCCCAGCTGCATATAGACACATTTACATTCATTAATTCCCAGGAAAATATGTTCTAATCTTGTAGTAAAAAATCAACAAGTGTCGCTTTAACAGGTAATATCAATCAGACTGTAAAGCTAATTAAGAAAGAAAATCAGCTTGAAATTTGAGTCTCACACCTGTCTATATGCAGTAAGGTGTTAGCATAAAAAGGTGTGTATTAGAGTGAAAATAAAGCCATGAGGTCCACATAATTATCTGTAGACCTGCGAGACAGGATTGTGTCAAGACACAGATCTGGGGAAGAGAGACTTTTTACATAGCACTGAAATGCCCAAAAGTGCAATAGTAGGGTCACTATAAATGAGTTCCCTTATAAACTCTTGCTATGGTACTTTCACTACGCTGAAGTAGAATTAACTAGAATTAATTTTACTGACTTTTTTATTTTCAAGTCCCGAGGTGTTCTTCACCCCTGATTTTCACAGTTCTTCAGCTTGATTCTCCTCCTGCTTTTGTTGTGCAATCCACCCTTTGCCTGTGAAGTCTGGCACAATTGCATTAGTTTACTCAGAGTAGCTCAGATCCAAGGCAGGCCAAACCTCGGTATGGGACAGGTAATGGGTGTGTTTTGTGTTTGCGCAACAAAAGCAGAAGAACAACGGAGCGGCAGGGGTGCTGGTCGGTGTCAGGTCCAGGGAATTTACGCAAATTTGCGCAGGGTTAGTAAATGTAGTGTTAAAGCTATTTATATTCATTTATCTTTTACTTGCTTACTCACAGAGAGATTATGTTTGATTTCAAATGCACATTGACCTGTATATTCAATTCAATTCAATTCAATTTTATTTATATAGCGCTTTTAACAATTGACATTGTCGCAAAGCAGCTTTACACAATAAAAAGAAGTAAGTTTTTATGCAATGTGTATGAATCAAAATGATAAGATTGTCCCTGATGAGCAAGCCGAGGGCGACGGTGGCAAGGAAAAACTCCCTGAGATGGTAATAGGAAGAAACCTTGAGAGGAACCAGACTCAACAGGGAACCCATCCTCATCTGGGTGATAACGGAGAGCAGAGAATGATCAGCATAATAATGTGTACTGGAAGTTCAGTGTAACAGGAGATGTGTTAAAATTTAAATTAAAAGGAGTCCAGTTTGTTCCCGGAGGCTCAGGTAGACTGTAGGAGATTCCAGTCCTGAGCTATCGAACAACTGAAGTCACAGGTCCCCAGAGCATCAATCGATGATAGGACAGTCTTCATGGAAACCATCCCCAGCCACCAAGCGCATCCAGGCAGATGAGTCCCCCAGATCTGCTCCTTTACCTAAGGCTCATCTATTTACAAAAATGCTTGGCTAAATAAATAGGTTTTTAGCCTAGACTTAAACACTGAGACTGTGTCTGAGTCCCGAACATTAACAGGAAGACTATTCCATAACTTTGGGGCTTTGTAAGAAAAAGCTCCGCCCCCTGCTGTAGTTTTAATAATACGTGGTACTGACAGGCAGCCTGCATCCTTTGATGGAAGTAGGCGTGGCGGATCGTAAGACACTAACAGTTCACTCAAATACTGTGGCGCGAGACCATTTAGTGCTTTAAATGTCAAAAGTAGTATCTTGAAATCGATGCGAAATTTCACAGGGAGCCAATGCAGTGTATATAAGATAGGGGTGATGTGCTCGTATCTTCTGGTTCTAGTGAGGACTCTCACTGCTGCATTCTGTACTAACTGAAGCTTGTTTATACACCTAGTTGAACAACCAGACAGTAAGGCGTTACAATAGTCCAACCTAGAGGTGATAAAAGCATCAACTAGTTTTTCTGCATCATTTAGTGGCAATATGTTTCTTATCTTGGCAATATTTCTAAGGTGAAAGAAAGCTATCCTGGTGATATTATCTACATGAGCTTCAAACGAAAGGCTGGAATCTATAATCACACCGAGGTCTTTAACTGTTGCACTTGATGGAACAGAAAGGCCATCTAAAGTTACAGTCTGATCAGAAAGCTTACTTCTAGCTACTTGTGGTCCTATAACCAGAACTTCTGTCTTATCAGGATTAAGCAGAAGAAAATTAATTAACATCCAATCTCGTATGTCCTGCACACACTGCTCAATTTTAGCAAACTGGTTTATCAACTTGATGACTAGCGAATGCTTTAGTAAAGGGCTCTAAAACCGCGGCAACATGACTGAGCGACTTGACGCCCATGCACCGATCACTAACCATTCAAATGTTGGATTTGAATATATGGCTTTTAAAATTAATTAAAATCCAACATTTTAACACATATTAAGGATTTCGTGTTTTGTTAAATTCTTAAATCCTCGTGTTGCGGTGGTTATGCAGTAATTTTGTCATGTTCACCCATGGGGTAATACTATGATTATTCATTATTTATTATTATTCTTACTTACTTTGAGATATTCTGTTTGATTTTGCTAAGGTCTGTCTCCAGAATCATCCCAAGATTCTTAACTTGATTTTTAGTTGTTTGACCCCTAGAGTGAAGGTCTGCATTCACCTTCAGAGCTTCATCTTTGTTTCCAAATGCAATGACTTCAGTTTTCTCCTTGTTTAACTGAAGAAAATTTTGGCACATCCAAATGTTAATTTCATCAATGCATTGGCAGAGGGAGTCTACGGGGCTATAATCATTTGGAGATAAGGCTAGGTAGAGCTGGGTATCATCAGCATAGCTGTGATGGGCAATTTGGTTCTTTCTCATTATCTGACTTAGTGGGAGCATATACAGGATAAAACGGGAGTGGTGCAGGAATTGAGCCTTGTGGTGGAAAAACAACCGTGGCATGACAGTGGAGTGGACATCAGTGAGAGATCAATTCAGAGAATCAGGCAAAGACTTGGTTGGAGATATACAGTAGGAAAACTTTGCACTGTCCCATGATCCGCGACAAAAATAAAGAGATACGGCTCCAACAAGCTCAAACATGGATCAATGAAGAGGAAAAATTTCACGACGCCATTTTCACTGATGAAACTACGGTGGCTTTGGATCGCTTTGCCACAATGTCATTTCGTAAAACGGGGTTAGTCCTGTAAGTTTAGCAGCCTTTTGATCAAAACGCTGCCTTTTGTAAAGTGAAAGTGCGAGCCGCGGGTTTGAAATGAATTGTAGATTAATTTTTAAAGACTGATTAGTCTACGTCTACTAGTAAATAGGCTCAACATCCCGGAGCCCAAGCCTCATTTAAAGAAAAAAATAAAATTAACAAATATTGTAAGTAAACAACAGTAGCACAAGTTTAAAAAAAATATTTAGACTCTAAATAGATGCCGAATTATTTTCTAAGGTGTGCCAGCTGGCATTATTCTTATATTGCTCTTTGTCAGGGTAAATCGGTCAGTGACAACCTCGTAAAATTCCATGTACTGTAAATAGGTAGAGGACAGTACTGTCCATGTGTATGAATGAACCGAGATGCCCACCCCGTGAAAATGGCGAATTCAGTGAAAGGCTCCTCCGCGAGAGGTTTGGTCCGGACCACTGAGCTTCTACGGATTCTAAAATTGACATTGTTACTGTTTTTTAATCCCTGCAGTGGAAGAATCTGAGAATTTATTTACTATATGCTTTGTTGTATTGTTTTTAATCACTATACACAACCTATAATTTCACCTATGCTATTTTACAAATGGACTATTTGTATGTTACACACTAAAACTGCTGGGTTAAATGTTAAAGTGCTGGGTAATTGTATCTATTTATTATTATTTAGTAGATTGCCTGTTAGAAATACCCCAAATGAAATGAATCCGCTGTTTTAACTACTGCAGAGAGACAGTTAATCAGCCGTAGTTTTCACTGCTACTATTAATGATCATAATAATACTGAATGGAGAAAGCGCAGTCAAAGAAGAATCATCATTGCAGGAGAGAAGAAAATGAAGAATAAACACATATCAGTATTTAAAGTTTGAACTTGACACGTTTATGAGCTTCCTGTCAATGGGCGCCTAGGAGAGAGAACACATTTTTGGCTTCAGTAGACACACAATACGTCAGATTGAAACACGACTGCCCCCTACAGGCAATGAGCTGCATTTTCACAGCTTCCCGCGAGCTGCCGCGGAACTGCGCGAGATCCCTTTTCAAGAAACGTGCTTTCTTAATGGCGAGATCTGTACTGTAGATGAGCTTGAACGGTTCAGCCAAGACGGTTTTGTCATTGTAGCGTTTTTTATTTTTTATTTTTATTTTTTTATAGAATGATGAGGAAAAAAATAATTTGAATCTATTTTAAATTGAGTGAGATTTAATGTGGTGAACAATTTATCGAAATAAACTCTAATTTGCTTACCTGCCAATTCATTACCTGGGGAGTGTTTTCAAACAGCTGGTCATGCTTTATCACTTGTAGGAGATTGTTATCTACACTTCTCAGCATACATTAGCAGACCACGGTTGATTAATGCCACTACTATGATTGACAGAGATTCCTTGGACGGCTGTAGCATCAGTGTGATGTGACATGAACTCTCAGACTCCAGATAACACGGTGAACCTCATTCTCACTAAAAATGTATTGTTTTGACTGCACATTTATCTGTTAGGAAGGACATTAATCAATCATTCTTCCTATGTGTTTTTGTCTGGTTGGCACAAAACTCTGGATGTTCCAAAGAATTGACCTTTCCCTTTGAGGAGAAATATGCCGCTAGGGAAGACCCATCTGCAATAAAAGCCACCCCGAAACCAAGTTTGAAAAGGTTAGGGCACACCCAGAATATTATAGTTATACCTTCTCTTCTAGTAAAAAAAAAAAGAGCGAGAGACATACTGTACGTTTCTTCATACAGTATATATGTTTTAGAGATTAGGATTATATGAATATCTGGATTTAAGGTCTATCTTTGCTCAATGAGGTTTCTTTTGTTGTACTGTATGTTTGTGTATACTGTAACGAGCACTGTCGTTGTTGAACCTTTTTCCTAATAAATGTTCCAGTACTGGCCCTTGAGAATCCCAGAAAAATGAAGCATTGATGAATTTTCCAGCTGATGGTTGACTTTTGAACTTTTTCTCAGTCGGGGATTGAGTTAGAATAGGATAGTCTTTTCAACACGTACAATGGTGCAGAATAAATAAACAGTGAGCCTTTACTAATATACTCACACACACTCACACAAAGCATACATTCAGCTATTGCACAATCCACAGTGGTTAATTATTGCACATTATTTGTTTTTTTTTTGTAGCAGCATTCAGTGTCGCTATTGCTGTATAAAAACTGGTTCTTGATTTGAATGTTCTGTACCGTCTGCCCGAAGGCAGTAGATCAAACAGTTGATGTCCGGGGTGTGAATTGTCCTTTGTAATCGTATTGGCTAATTTGAGGCAGTAGGAACTGTGTAAATCAGCCAAATTGATGAGAGAGCAGGTGACGATCTCCTGGGCAGTTGTGACGACCGTCTGCAGTGCTGTTCTCGTGTCAGACTGGCGTAGATAGTGATGGTGGTCTGGCCCTGTAGCCCCCTAGTATCATATTTTACATGCTGGTGAAATTTGGAGAGGACTGACTGTAGGTCTGCCTGATTAAAGTAACCTGCTACAGTAGGATGTGCACAGCATCAGGATACATGCTCCACTGACTGCTATTGCTACTAGTGTCTGATAGCCGAGCTAGCATTGGTATCCAGTGGAATTGGCAGGTGAAGCACGAAAAATTACAATATCGTGCAAAAGTTCACTTATTTCAGTAATGCAACTTAAAAGGTCAAATTAATACATGAGATAGACTCATTACATGCAAAGCAAGATAGTTCAAGCCGTGATTTGTCATAGTTAAGATGATTATGGCTTACAGCTCATGAAAATCCACAATCTCAGAAAATTTTTATTATATTGTGAAAAGGTTCAATATTCTAGGCTCAAAGTGTCCCACTCTAATCAGCTAATTAAGCCATAACACCTGCAAAGAGTTCCTGAGCCTTTAAATGGTCTCTAAGTCTGGTTCAGTAGGAAGCCCAACCATGGGAAAGACTGCTGACCTGACAGTTGTGCAGAAAACCCATCATTGACATCCTCCATAAGGAGGGAAAGCCTCAAACAGTAATTGCAAAAGAAGTTGGATGTCCCCACAGTGCTGTATCAAAGCACATTAGTGTGGAAGAAAAAGGTGCACAAGCAGCAGGGATGACCGTAGCCTAGAGAGGATTGTCAGGAAAAGGCCATTCAAAAGTGTTGGGGACTTTCACAAGGAGTGGACTGAGGCTGGAGCAGGGCATCAAGAGCCACCACACGAATCCTGTATATGGGCTTCAAACGCCAGAAGTGTCTTACCTGGGCTAAAGAAAAAAAAAGAACCGGTCTGTTGCTCAGTGGTCCAAAGTCCTCTTTTCTGATGAGAGCAATCTCATTTGGAAACCAAGGACCCAGAGTTTGGAGGAAGAATGGAGAGGCACAAACACACTGCAAGATGCTTGAAGTCCAGTGTGAAGTTTCCACAGTCTGTGTTGATTTGGGGAACCATGTCATCTGCCGGTGTTGGTCCACTGTGCTTCATTAAGTCCAGGGTCGACGCAGCCGTCTACCAGGAGATTTTGGAGCACTTCATGCTTCCTTCCATAGACGAGCTTTATGGGGATGCTGACTTCATTTTCCAGCAGAACTTGGCACCTGCCCACACTGCCAAAAGCACCAAAACCTGGTTCAGTGAACGTGGGATTACTGTGCTTGATTGGCCAGCAGACTCGCCTGAGCTGAACCCCATAGAATCTATGGCGCATTGCCATGAGAAAGATGTGAGACATGAGACCGAACAATGCAGAAGACCTGAAGGCCGCTATTGAAGCATCCTGGTCTTCCATAACACCTCAGCAGTGCCACAGGCTAAGAGCTTCCATGCCACGCCGCATTGAGGCAGTAATTGCTGCAAAAGAGCCCAAACCAAGTATCGAGTACATATGCATACTTATACTTTTCAGTGGTCCGATATTGTTCTTTGTACAGTACAATCCTTGTTTTATGGATTGCATGTAATATTCTAATTTTCTGAGATTGTGGATTTGGGGTTTTCATGAGCTGAACGTCATAATCATGTCAGTTATGACAAATCACGGCTTGAACTATTGTGCTTTGCATGTAATGAATCTATCTCATATATTAGTTTCACCTTTTAAGTTGCATTACTGAAATACATGAACTTTTGCACCATATTCTAATTTTTCGAGTTTCACCTGTAAACAGCAGTTATCACAACCACAGGACTCTCTCTCCAAAGGTAAATGGGCCTGCATTTAACAGTCACATACTCCAGATCTGGGGAGCAGTGTGTTAGTACACCAGCTGTTACTGATATAAACACAGAGCCCCTCTCCTCTGCACTTACCAGAGTCCCTTGTCCTGTCACAACACTGGGTAGCCTGCTAGCTCGATAGTCTGGAATTCAATTCAATTCAATTCAATTTTATTTATATAGCGCTTTTAACAATTGACATTGTCGCAACAATGAGTGGATGAAGCCAGTCTCTGAGATTAACACAGTGCAACTGTCCTTTATGATGTTGTTAGTTGCTACCTGTAGCATAAGTTCATCCACCTTGTTGGTGAGTGACCTGGTGTTAGACTCTTAAAGAGGCTGGGAAGCGAGAGGCTGTTGGTGCGACTGCTTTTGCCTCCTCACCGGAGGGATGGTAATTCAAGGAGAGCTGGGGCTTCTCGCTATGTCCACTAGTATCTTGCGTGAGTGGAGAAACCCGGCTGTAATACTCCATTCGCACCAGATTCTTATCTTGAGGAGATTGTGCCGGCTGTAGATGGTGTTCGCCCAACAGGATGTGCACAGGACGAGAAAAAACAACAACATGCACATACGCCAAACAAAGCATCAACTTGAGGAGCACTGTGCCGCTGCACCGCCATGTTGTTTGGTTGGTCGAGGATGTTTCCGTTTCATACTCTGCTGCTTCCTTTCAGGCTTGTAGTGATGAATCCATGTCTTGTCTTCAGTAATGATTGTCTTTAAGAAACTTTTGTTTGTCAATTTTTTTTTGCATATTTCCAAACACTTCTGTTCATGTTCTTCTATGAGCTATTTCGTCACCAGATACACCCTCAGACCACAAAAACCTCCAAATCACTGCACGCTGCTTTTCTTTTGTGCAAATCACACATGTGAGGCATTCCTTTTTTCTCGCACTGTATGTATGAACTGATGTAACACCTGCACAGCAGTGACTGGGAAGACAGGAGACTTGAACAGAAACACTGATAAGCAGCCAACAGAAGTTTTATTATAACTGGAATGCGGATCTTTTTCTTCTTTTTTTTTTTTTTACTTGTGTGTGAGATACCATCAAGGTAGAAAGATTTCTCAGTGTGCTTTGATGGAACTGCCTGCTTCACATTTGAAATGCTAAAATACTCCTTTCATGGCACAAACATGTGGAAATGGCTGAGAGCGAGGTCAAGACTGTACAGGGGATGTGGCAAGTGGTGTTGGTGAATGATCGTTCATACAGTTCCCGCAGACCGATGCGTCTCTTCCACAATCTGGTGACAAGTTATCTATTGATTTTCAAGGATCAGTCGTTCCACTTGCTGACTTTTCACAGGAACGAGCCACCATAGCCGCGATCGTCATTCACAGTAGAAGTCTTTTTTTTTATTTTATGTTTTACTGCGGCAAAGGGTTTCATCACCGTACTGGTCTTGAAGTCTTCTGTAAATGCCAATCGCTTTTATTCATTCATCAGAAATTTCATCACAAATCCTGTTTTGGCTTATAAGGTGGAACCTTGGATTATGAGCATAATTCGTCCGGGAAGTGGGCTCGTGTTCAAAAACACTCGTAAACCAAATCATCATTTCCCATAAGAAATAATGAAAACTCAAATTATTCGTTCCACAGCCCCATAAAATAAATACATAAAAATAATTAATACAATCTATAAAATGAAAATAAAATAAATTAATCTGCACTTTACCTTTAAAAAAAAAGTACAAATAAATCCCGACAGATAAGTGTTTCCATTGGTGCGCGCAGGTGCTGTGTGTGTGTGTGTGTGTGTGTGTGTGTGTAGAATTAGCCCCTTCCCTCGTCTTGTTTTACACAGTAACACTCCTCGGCCCTCTCCCCACCTCGCTTTTTAAGTTTCACAACACACACACACACACACACACACACACACACAATGGAAACACCGTTTTAACGGGAAAAAAAGAAATCTGTCTGAGACTGGCATGAGCGCATACTAACAGAATCACTTTTTAAGTTTCACAACAAACGGACACACACAAACGGAAATTCTGTTTTAGTGGGAAAAAAAGGTGAGAGTGACACTCGGTGTCAAAATAAGAGTCGCATGCGTGATACATGATACTCGGCGCTTGTAAACTACTCGGTTTCCGATTAAAAATTTATTACAAATCTTTGCTCGGTTTGCGGATCACTCCTAAACCACGTTACTCGCAATCCGAGGTTCCACTGTACCTGCTTCATATATTTGCACAGAAATTTCACCGTGCCATTTTTATTTAACAAAAATTAAGTCAAATAGAAAAGACACGGGCAATTCAAAGTACTCCCTTATTGCTAAATCAGAATATACAGTAAGAGGATTCATAATTGTTTCTGAAAAGGTATCCCTTTCATCCCTTTCCTGCTGAAACGCATTACGTGAATCTGAAGAGTGTTATAAAACGGTCTAGTCAAAGTCCAGACCTCAACCCAACTTAAATGCTGTGGCAGGACCTTAGGAGAGCTGTGCAGAAGCGAATGCCCAAAATCCCTGAATGAACTGAAGCAATATTGTAAATGTTGTACCGGAAACAATGCCTTAAAGTCATTGCTGCTAAAGTTGGATCTACAAGGTAATCATTGGGGTTACTCAGTATTGCCCACATGTTTTTCATGTCATTTCTATTAAATAAATAATGGCATAGTTATATGTTGTTGTTTGTCTGAGTCTGTATTTCCCCAATTACTGAGACCAGCCACAATCAGGAGATTTTTATACATCAAAATATATATATATATACTGTACAAAGTTTTAATGTAAAAAAAAACAAACACTTTTGACTAACTTTTTAAACTAACTTTTGAACATGATCGTACACTGTGTGCACGTATGCCAATGTGTGCATACAATATATACACAGTTGCACAGAAAGTACATTTTCTCTTCTACAGTAGATTTTTTTTTTTAAGTACATTTGAAGTATGGCCAATTGAGTATTATTAGTGAGTAAATGTGCGCTTAGCTTGAGCATGAAAAGAGATGTCACAGGCATTTGTTAAAGGTTACAGATTGCTACGGGTTAATTAATTACGCACGTTTTGATTAGTTCTGCTGGATACTTTCATTAGCAAAATAGGCTGATTAACGAACAGGGGATCTTGCTTGTGCGAAGGACATGAAACAGAGAAGACTGTATGAGAGCACCAAAATCACCTTCCTAGGAGACAACTACTTAAATGAGGGTGGAAACAAATAAATGGCTTAATCAGAGAGAAGAGGAAAACCAAGGGCAACATTTTTGAATAACCGATTTGACATTTATAAAGAGACAGAGTAGCAATTCAGCCATTTATCAATTGGCTGCTTAAAACAAAATGGCCAAGGACACAAAATTGTATTATGCAGACTAAAAATGTATCACTAATGCATTCATTATCGTTCACATATCACCCAGTAATACTTTCTGTACAAGTGTCTTATCCTACTGTACTTATGATACCACCACAAATAACCTATTTGAAACCTATTCATTAAAATGAATAAGATACAGCAAATGACAATGTAGCTGGAGGTGACAGTGGTGAAACTTTTCCTACTTTCTTCTCTTTTTTTTTTTTTTTTACTAACTGTTCCATTGGGGAGAAAAAAGGCCAGGAAACAGAAATAAATATTTCACTCATGTGAAAAACATAAATATAAAATATGATATATGATGCACAGTGGACTAATTGAATGAAATAATAAAATTAGTTTGTTGTCTTTTAATAGTTTATGTTATAAAAAGAATACATAAATAAAAACAGAAAATGCTTAATATCTGAACTGAAATAAGAATATTCTCTGAATTTTAGATATTACAACATGCTCTTTGGGCATCATGCGTTAAGTATACATATTAATGTGCAATTTTCTATATTAACTTTTCCAAGTGTTCGCACACCACCCCATTTAAAACACTGACGCTTGCTTACAAGAAATACTGCAGCTTGCTTCATATATATATATATATATATATATATATATATATATATATATATATATATATATATTTGGTTACAAATATATACCTGATCTTGGTATTAGGCAAATAAAATATTTATTTTTTGTTATTATTATTAATAATAAAAATTATATTGCCCACTATTTTTAAATGTGTGCACCCCCTTACTTCTTCCACAGAATTTAAGATTAATTGATCATCAGCAGGTGTGCTGACCTCCTAATAAAAACAGGGGATTTGGCAGTTCACTGGTTTGGAGCATTCGGGTGTGTGTTAAAACAATGCCATTAATCTGGAAGAGGTTATAAAACCGTTTCCAAACAATTTGGAATTCAGTGTTCTACTGTGAGAAAGATTATTAACAAGTCAAAAGCACTCAAGTCACCTGCCAATCTTTCCAGGAGTGCTCGCCCCACTCCAAGTTCAGACTCACTGAGCATGTTAAATGTTCAAGTTCATGATTGCATAATTAGAGGAAGACTGAACAAGTAGGATTTGTTTCGAAGCGTTTCCAGGAGAAATCTCTTCTATCCAAAAGAACATGGAAGCAATGGATTCTGGAACAAGGTCCTATGGATAAATGAGACCAAAGTGGAATTGTTTCGCCTTAATGCCTTAGTGCCTTTTGGTTAGTGGAAACCAAACAGCATTTCAGCGGAAACACTTCATAACTCCTGTCAAGCATGGTGGTGAAGGGAGGATGATTTGGTTTTTGCTTGTTTTTGCAGCCACAGGACCTGGGCACCTTGCAGTCATTGAGTCGACCACAAACTCCGCTGTGCACCAGAGTATTCTAGAGGCAATTGTGATCCAAATCTGTCCAACAGCTAAAGCTTGGTTGAAATTGGGTTGTGCAACAGTAAGTAAAATGACATCGGAATGGCTGAAAAATGAAAGAATAAAGGTTTTGGAATGGCCTAGTCAAAGTCCAGACCTCAACTGAAATGTTGTGTCAGGACCATAAGACAGAGCGGTGCATAAGTGAATGCCCAGAAACCTCAATGAACTGAAGCAATGTTGTACAGCAGATTGGACCAAAATGATGAGAGACTGAAAATTGTAAAGGAAAGCACAACTTCAGCTTCAGTTACTTCAACCTACTATAGGTGCATCATGAAGTTTTTTTTTTTTTTTCATTTTTGTTAAATAAATAACGGCACAATGAGAAAAGTCTAAGGGTGTATTTGCCTAATCCTGAGAGCACCATAATCAGATGATTTTCATTGTTTCTACACACACACACACACACACAAATAATTAAAAGAGGAGGCACTAAATGTGACTATATTTTAAAAAAGGATTTCTGATAGCTTGCTATAAGGTGAATGATTATTTAACAGTCATGGAAGGAGCTGTTCAATTTAAGATGTCTCCTCTCTTTTTATCTTATCAACTTACTTGAATCAATTCTTCTCCAAACAGCAGCGAGCACAGAGAAAATAATTAGGTAAGACACCCACCGGGAAGTAAGACAAGACACTGGACTGTTCTCCATTTGCCACTCGAGAATCAAAATACACGGCACAAAAGAGCGTCACGCTGCCTTCCAACTCTCCAACATCTCCACAATGTAAATAAAACCCTCCTGGGCATACCAGTTCATTTGTTGTCAGTGTGCTTGTGGTTTTACTACACCCAAGGGCCTTACCAAATCAAACTACACAGCTGCTGTTCCGTCACCTATTTGCCCTATTTATAATTGTGTGACGAGCCGTCAACTGCTCTCCAGAGAAAACCACCCTTTCAGTAAAAGCTCATGTTGCTAGTTGGTTTATTTTGCTACAACAGTACAAATGCCATTTCACAAACAGTGTTTCATGGTTTTATGGGTCATTTTGAACATTTCTACTCTTGGCCTAAATACTGCGGTCTATTATTAGGACCGATTCTGTTCTCATTTCCAAAAGGACATCATCACTGAAGGTTGGGTTTCATATAGAAAATAATTCTTCCAAACCAGGCTGATTAGATGCCTTCATACGTGCTCTGAAATTAATCTTTTAAAGTCAGCAGGATGTGGCGGCACAGTGGCTTCATGGTTCTTGCACCTCCAGGGTCCGGGTTTGATTCCTGGATGGAGTTCGCATGTTCTCCCCGAGCTAGGTGGGTTTCCTCCCACAGTTTAGACATGCAGATTAGGCTAAGTGATATTCCCTAATTGCATGTAGTGTGTGAATGTGTGTGTGTGCCCTACAATGGATTGCCAGGGTGTACCCTGCGGAGAGCCCTAAGTCTCCTAGGATAGGCACCAGGCCCCCTGTGACCCTGTATACAGGATAAAGTGGTATAGAAGATAAGTGAGTGAGACAGCAGGACATAATCCCTTTCTTGCCCTTCTTCATATTTTTTTTTAATGCAGCAGTCCTGGAGGGTCTATTTTGATTGGTCAGAAGGTATTCGTTCATTTTCCCTAACAGCATGGCTCAGTCATGTAATTCCACCTGCAAGATTTAGATATGAATACATTAAATCTAATATGGTATTTTTCTATAATAATCTCTGATAATTGTATGCCACTAGATACTCTTTAAAAACATCTTTAATTGTTGTTATAATGATGGTTACTGTTTGAGGAGTCGCACATCAACTAAAGCAGCACAGTGGTCTTGGTACTCAATACAAACGGTACGTTTCAGCTCTGGATAGACGTTAAAAAATGAACAGTGACAAAATTCAATGCAAGACCCAATGCCTTGAATTGACAGGATTTTCCTAGGAGCTGGGAGTAGGACTGCCCTATGCTGTAACTGAGCCAGAGTTGGAAAAAAAATTCTCCACTGCTACCTGCTTGAAATTGCCTTCTCCCGCCGTTTGGACCACACATCCCTCCAGTGGCTCTGGTACATGAAAGGTGCCAAAATGCAGATCACTCATTGGTATCTAGCACTCCAACCTATAAAATTCAAGGTAATCCACAGTATGGGTCAGATTGCTCTGGCTAACTTCCTTTCCCATCACAATAAGGGAAGTGGCTGTAGGCAGGATGGCTCCCCAATCTGAGAAGGACATTGGGATATGTGGTGGCAGGGGGTGTAGTCAAGTGCCTCGCTATGAGGGGAATGAGAGGCAGGTGAGTGGAACGAAATGCGCACATGCAGAGGATGTGTCTAATTAGTGTCTGTGTTGCAGTGAACTGGCGAAGCACATCAGACAAGAGCAGATTGGGAGAAGGAGAGAAAGAGAGAGAGAGAGAGAGAGAGAGAGAAAGAAACGGAGAAAGAGAGCAGAGTTTGGAAGCAAGTGACTAGGAGACTGAGTGTGTGTGTGGTTCACAACAGGAATCTGTCAAATTATTGCATGAATGTGGTTCACAATGAGAACCTGTCAAAGAAGCACATCAGTGTGCTCACAACAAGTACTTGTTAAAGTACAGAGAAACAGTTCACAAAGGGAATGGGAGAAAATAAAGAGCAAGTCAACTCACAATAGTCTTCCTGTCTCCATCCTTCATCTCCCCAAACCTGAACATATCGCACACGCCTTATGCAGTTTGGAGACCATACAAACCACATTACAATGAGGTAGTGTAAATCCTCAGCCAAATAATGTGGGATGCTGCAATATATAACTGCAGCATGCCTAAATCATGAGAAATTTTGTTTAATGTTTGTGTTGTTTAATAGCCTTTTGGCTCAGGGATAAAGCTGAAATGTGACATGGCAATGGGGCTGTAACTTGACAGGGAACTGGAAGGGAAAGTGCTGCGGGTGAACACAAGGATGGAGCTAAAACTTGGCCAAGACAGTGGGCCAGGATTTGAGACGTCATTTTATGAGCTGTCTGGGACAACTTTGTGCCCAAGCGCAACATCTGCAACGCCTTGCAGGTATCTGGTTCCTAAACCCTGTCAGAGGTGCCATCATGACACTCGCAGGGCTGGGCTATGTTACCATTACAAAATTCTCAAATCCTGGGGCAGGGCAGGGTAGGTAAACAGGGCTAAAGGAAATGATTCTTGTGTTTTCAGACCTAACAGGAAATATTTCAGAGTTTTCATGGCTAACAGGACAAAATTCTGGCTTAATATGGCTAACAGAAAGCATCTTGGTGCTAGCAATACTAACAAAAAAAGGCACTAACTCAGGTCAAGACGTGGTGCTGGAGGTCTCCCTGTTAACCTGCTTCTCGAGTTGAGCCAGCTGGGTGGTGAGCACTGCTCACTGGTCCTGGAGCTCCTGCATGTACTCCACCATATGGTGCACTGAAAACTCAGCTCAGCTATTGTCCATCTGGATGGCAAGCCCACATGTCTCTCTACTCTACACTCCCCAAGCTTACTGCCAGCTTGAATGTCAGTACTCTCTGTGCCTAGACGGCCTTTGAAACTCTCTCTGGAATACAGCAACGTCCATCTCATGTATGCTCCTTGTCACCAATCAAGTATTTATACATTTCCTCACTCTTTTCCTCTAGTTTTCATAATTTGTTTTGATTGCCGCTTTGCGACAATGACCATTGTTAAAAAGCACTATATAAATAAAATGTAATTCAAATCGATTTGAATCAGCTTAGTCGGTCTAGACCAGGGGTGGCCAAGTTCGGTCCTAGAGAGCTGCAATCCTGCAGAGTTCAGCTCCAACCCTAATCAAACACAGCTGAACAAGCTAATCAAGGTCTTGAGGACTACTAAGGCTACTGGCAGGAGAGTTTTTTTTCAGGGCTGGAGCTGAACTCTGCAGGATTGCGGCTCTCTAGGACCGAACTTGGCCACCCCTGGTCTAAACAAAGGACCTTCAATTCCAGTTCCGTAAGGCCAGGGTCCAAAACAGTTTGGTATTACTTCTGCTCAAACACAACTGATTCAACTAACCTGTTAATTACTAGGTTCACTGGGTGGACTGCAGAGTTAAGGAACTACAAACTGTGCTAGTCACTGGCCCTCCAGAATTGGGTTGAAGATCCCTGATCTAGCCTGACAAAACATAAACTCCCAAAATGAGAGACATGTACGACTGGGGGAAACTCTGACAGTAAACTCAAATGTTTTCCCATTCTGTCAGGACACTTGCATCGCATTTGACTTCAACTTTTGTAAAATCCATGAGTGCTACTGTATTTTACTTATGTATTACATATCTGTGGGCTGCAAGAAATTTGGGGTCCAAAGGTCGCTGATGTGAGTGTCATTGCAGCCAACCATTTTCATGACAATGATTTGAATAGGTACATTTTTTTTTTTAATAATCATTTGCAAGTCTGACAAAAATGCAAATGTAAATAGACACCCATGCATTTAGAACAAAATGTATGTCCCAAACTTCTGTGCGAGGAAGCTTTAGCTTTTAATCAATTATTAATAGTTTGCCGACTTTCCCATTTCAGCGCAAAGAGCAACTGCTCAGAATAGAAAAGATTTGTTCCATTCAGCATAAAGACATCTATCAGAAGCCCTAGGTCGACCAGGTCATGACTTTCTTAATGTTTTACCCTTTTCTCTAAATTTAACTTTTAATTCTGTTATCAATTTCTTTTACATATAATTGATAGCATGGGTTGGAGGGGTTTAAGGAAGCTGATAACACTCTTCTGTCGTGTGCCGTGAACAGTAATGAAATCAGAGAAAGAGACAGATTAATCAACGTCATGTTCTTCAAATGCCGAGCTCTCACTAACCCCTATTCAAGGACAGCAGAAAAGCTTCGCACCACTGATTCTGACAGGATTCATATAAATATTTTATAAGTAAACAATCATTATTTAAATATATATATGAACAGGGTGCTTATATATATATATATATATATATATATATATATATATATATATATATATATAAGCACCCTGTTCATGCATTACTTAAAATTATTCAGCAACTTCAGTCAAGAAATGATATTTTCACACAATTCTTTAAATCAATTTTTATCATAGTATCATATTTGTCCTATTAATTTTGTAAGCAGGATTTTATGAGGTGCTCTAAATCCTTACAAGGACTCCCCTAATATAAAGTGCATCAGTGAGGAACTGAGCTACTGGACAGTGAGTGGCATCTCATTAGCCAGGGAATGGCAGTTTAATAAGAAGCCATTGCTCATGGCAGTCACTTTACATTTGGCTTGAAGTGTGCATCTAGAAAAGGAGTGTACAATGTGTTTATGCCTCAGGAATATGCTGGTATTCCAAATCGTAAACCAAATCGGTTTCATTCACTTTGGGAGTGACGTGGTTAAAAATGTTGGATGTAAAAATTCTACACACCTAGATTTTTATTTATGTAAAAAAAAAAATTAAAAAAAAATCTTTTGCTTCCACAGTTCCAGTTAATAGCAGAATGGAAACTTCCAGTTTTGCAAAACTGTTAACCAAGTCTTTCATTGAAACACATTTTCTCAGTCTTGGGGTAAGAATCTACCAGCTAAGCACATCTTGACTTGGGGAATTGTATTTCAATTTTCCTTGCAAAAGTGCTTCAGATTTGTCAGATTGTTGGCGGATCTCCTGTGCACAGCCCTCGTCATATCCCTGCACAGGTTTTGGGTAGACTTTAGTGTGAGCTATGACCATTTCTTTGATGTCTTCGACTTGTAGTGCGGATCATTATGTTTGCTGGTAGGTGAAAATTTTATTCACTTTCACTCGTCTACCAGAGGCCTGCAGCTTCTCTGTCCAAACAGTTTAGTACTTGGAGCTATCTGCCAGACCAGAATTGAGCATCCAACTGTGCTGTGGTCCGCACCACCTGTCGCTACACCTCTGCAGTACAATATGCATATCCACTGGGGACAGTGACAAAAGTACATGAACTTTCCTAATCGAAATGCATTATCAAGCATGACGGGAATCCCCCGAAGAGCATTTAGTCTGGTGTTTTTCAGATGAAAGTGCATGGCACTGAAACAAGCATTGCCTCAAGCAGTATCCTCTTAGTGTGAACCTGCATCCAAGTACAACCTTCCAGGTTTTAAAGTGTTTAAAGACTATGTCTTGTTTTCTTAACAGATCCCCCAGAGGAACTAGGGAAATAAAAGCATCACTCCCCACTCAGAGGGCTTTGTCCCAATTCTCCTCATTTCTGCCTTATGAACAAGCCACACACACCTGCAGAACTGCACACTGGGAGATTCAAGCTCTGAAGAACACTTCCTGCTGATTGCTGACTGTTGTTCTTGCATGCTTTACAGGACAAATACATTCTATTTAGTAGGGAACATGGTGTTGTTGCAAGTAGCCCCCATGGGTTGATCTTGAGCATGGTTTACTGTCTGTGTCGAATTTGTGGGCATTTTCTGTGTCCTCTGGATTCTTTGGATTTCTCCCACTTTCCAGAACATGAAAGGACTTGGATTGGTCATTGTAAATTGCCCTTAGATGTGATGGTGTTGTGCTGATATTACGCTAAATGGTATCCCGTTCAGGGCTTATTCCCACCTTGGCTCCAGTGTTCCCAGGTTTTGTTCCAAATCCAAATTCGGTGTAAACTAATTTGAAGCCAACCTCGATATTATTCATGGTAGTTGATAGGTTAATTCATTATTTTTTGGAAAAGAAAAACACACATTTGTGTTATTCTTGTGTTGTCTGCTGACACTTTTTCTTATTTTTAAATCGACGTATGATTGAGAAAGGATCGAGCTGAACTGTTGGGAGGGAAGTGATTTGCTCAAGGTCCCAATTATAGCAGTTTTGACAATATTTTGCCAAAAACTGGGTCTCCGGTTAAAATAAGCTGTCTCAACCTGCTATCGCTCGTCACTCACTCCTTAGGTGGGGCCGGCTGGTGATGATTAACGTTAATGGACCTCAAAGAGCGGAATTTTGTCCGGGGCCCGGAAGCTGAGCCCGTTACAAAGCTTAAAAGGACACCTTAATCGAGGCTTCATTGTAGTCATAATTCCAATGCTCATCATACATTTCTACAGGGAAATTAAGAGAGTTTTCCCCAAGTTAAACGAATATAGATCAGTGGTTTCATGTCTTTGTTACACAAGGTAAACATCACCGTTGAGATCCCGAGATCATATTTTTGGTAGATGGGAGAAAACTAAAGAAGTCAGAGAAAACAAGTAGACCGTTCATCATTAGTAATCACTTTTTTCTGATCAGGGTTGTGCTGGATCCATAACCTTACACGTGGACACGCATTCACAAACCTACTCTCTCACATCAGAGCTTGTGTGGAAGACTCGGTGACAAATGTTAAGTTTTCCTGGAAAAAAAGAAAAGTAAAATCTTCATGCATTTCTTAAAGGTAGCGAGCGATTCTGCATAGCATTCAAAGTTATGGATTGTTTCTCTTATATTCTGATAAGTAAGTCTGATGTTAGACTTGGTGGTTGTATTGGGGTAGAACACAGACAAGGTAGAAGGCTTACAAAAACTTATGTGGTTGTTTTCTATTAAAGGGGGAAGCGGGCGGAAGTCACTAAATACGCTGCCTTGCCTTGCGTCTAATATTTCACTGGACACTCTTTAGCTTTGATTAAGCCACATATTCTTTATGGCATCGCTTCGACAACATTGTGCAAGGTCACACCAATTGTTTCCATCCACATTTGTAAATATATGTAAATATACAATCAAAAGCATTTGAAAGGTACACTGCAAAATTCCCAGTGTTGATTTAACACCCCAAATGACCTATATATGACCTAATGGTCACGAATGTACTCTGAAAGTGTTAAATCAAGTGTTAATTCAAGACTAAGGATTTTGCTGTGTACACTTAATCACAACAAAATATTCTAAGACAATATGGAGTAAAATGCAGAACACAATATGCCATGTATAAGCTAGAATTTCATTAGAAGCATGCACAGGATTACCAGTTTACAATTGTATGTGGAATAAAACACAATAATTAATGACAGAAAGGTTGATGGGAAGAACAGCAGGTACTAAATGATTTTATTCTTCTTATACAGTACCAACATTTTTTTCCCGCACATTTAAAAAAAAATCTAAAGTATTTCGTAGCAGTTCATTCTTTCCACAAAAATGTATATGTATAATAATAATAATAATAATAATAATAAACTTCAAACATAATACAAATTTTTACTTTGTTAAATAACACCGCAGTTTAACTCTAGTTTTTAAATTATATAGAGAATCCATACAGTTCCCTGGAAACTAGTAGTTACTATGGAAACCGTGATGTATTAAAAGCCTGCATTACAGTAAGCCTGTGAGTGTTGTCGCAGCTGTAGCACCATGCTGAAACTTGATGGGTTATGGTCATAGCCATTCTTGGAAGTAAACTCTATGGGGTATTGTGGGCAGAGCACGAGAGAGAGCTGCATTAGTTTATCCTGCGGTAGGTTTGTCATTCAAAAGGCAACTCCCCAAGATCCATGTTTGCTTATATTCCCAGCACAGAGATGTTGTAATCTCACACACAGACTTGTCCACAAGAAGTAAACCAAATACTGAAACCCCAACGATAAAGCCCAGAGCAGTTGTATAAACAGTGCTTTAGCTGATTGAGTTGCTCAGGAGCCCCTTGACGATCCTGACTTGCTCCCCTCCAATCACAACTGTTAAATGTTTGTGCACAGCTTTAGTAAATGTACAATGAACAAAGTGTATATAGTAGCTATTGTGCAAGATGTTGTAGTTCTTCTGTGTGTGTGTGTGTGTGTGTGTGTGTGTGTGTGTGTTCATATATATACAGGGGTTGGACAATGAAACTGAAACGCCTGGTTTTAGACTAGCATTATTCATTAGTATGGTGTAGAGCCTCTTTTTGCGGCGGCCAATACAGCATTAGTTCGTCTTGGGAATGACACATACGAGTCCTGCACGGTGGCCAAAGGGAATTTGAGCCGTTCTTCTTGCAGAATCGTGGCCAGGCCACTACGTGATGCTGGTGGAGGGAAACGTTTCCTGACTCGCTCCTCCAAAACACCCCAAAGTGTGCAGAAGGTTGAAGAAGGAAGATCGGCCACCAGGCTGGTCAAATTTAGCCATCCAACACACAAGCCTCCAACACTAAATTGGCCAGTGTTTCAAAATACTAATTAGCAACTAACTATCAGTATCAAGTACTAATTATTTCCATTATTCCGTTCTTTTTGAGTGCCCAAAATGGTGTTTATATATAGCTGTAATTTTAGTTTGCATTAAATCTAAAAGTGTTAATCTTGCGGTGTTTAATTTCAAATTCAGTGTTATATTGTATAGAGGCCAAATGCTGTATCTTTGTTTGTAAAAAAAAAAAATGTATGGACATAAGTTATCTTGACATAAAGTGAGTTTATATTGATTGATCTCATTACAATGGCACCTGGAAGTGGATGGGATCTATTAGGCACCACCTGAACATTTTGTCCCTGAAGTTGATGTGTTGGAGGCAGAAATAATGGGCAAGTGTAATGATTTGAGTGATTTTGACAAGTGCCAAAGTAAGTAGGTCAGAGCACCTTCAAAACTTCAGCCCTTGGATGTTCTCAATCTGCAGGGTCATGACCCACCAAACGTGGTCCACAGAAGAAACTCATGACAGGAGCATTGATGTTTCAATTGCAAAATGCATCGCAGCTTGCTCTGTACGGAGCGGCGTTGCCACAGACTGGTCCGAGTTCCCATGCTGACCTCTGTCCACTTACCGTGGATATATGAACATCAGAAGTGGATCACTGAGCAAGAGAAGAAGGTGGTCTGATTTGATGGATCACATATTTTCTTTTATGTCATGTGGATGGCAGAGTCTGTGAGCCTCACTTACCCAGGCAATAGGTGGCTCCAGGATGTAATATGGAAAGAATACATGCTGGTGAAGACAGTGTGATGCTCTAGGCAATGTTCTGCTGAAAAACCCTGAGTCCTGGCATTCATGCGGATGTTACATTGACACATAACACAAATCAAAAAATTGTTGCAGACCAAGTATTCACTGATCCCAAACATTCCCAATTGCCTCTTTCAGCATGATAACGCACCCTGCTGCATTGCAACATCATTAGGAACCTTCGTTAAACCTTAGGAATGATTTGAGGAACGTGACATAGATCTCAACCCAATTGATGTCTAAAATTGAACATTTCTATTCCAAACTTGCTTTTCTATGTATTGATGTTCTATATTTATAAGGCCAAAAATCTACAGATCCTTTACATGATTTAAATATTACTTGAAATAGTTATTTCTATTCTGATGAAGTGTCTCTTCTATGAACTTTGAAATTGGGGTCAAGACCACGCGAACGAACTGGAAGCATACTAATGTGTTTTTAAAATTAATTGTATTATTATTTTTATATAATTTATTATAATTAGGGAGAATAGAGAAAAATACACAATGCATTGACTTTCACAAGTCTCAGTGCTGTTCCTACACTTTACAATTTACCTTCATAACACATGCAAAAACATTGCATGAATATTTCATTATTCAATCCAGGAAGATATAAGGTTTGCGCTAAAGCCTGCAAGATGACAGGTTTTTTAGAAATTACTTTATGGAGTAGGCAGGTTTAGCTCCCTAATGAGCAATCCAGAGACAACAATAGCAAAGAAAAAAAAAGAAAAAAAACCCTCCATGAGATGAAAGTCAAACAGGTTTAAATGTATTGTTGTTATCAGTATGAGAATATTCTAAATGAGGTACAAATCACATTATCATCCTTAAAGCAAGCCTGAGATTTGGGAATAAACTGCAAATATTTAGGGTGAGGTAGTGAGAACCCTAGCAGAAAGTGACGCGAGCAGTCGTAGAGCAATGAGGCAGGTCAACAATGTCAGGATCTGGCACATCAAACAACAGAGATATTAGCATTTTATATATATACAGTATATATAGTGCAGTATATACAGTATGCTATGGTGTAATCAGATCCTTGAAACATCTGATCCAGCATTGTAAAATGTTCAGCAGAAAACATTTATTATAAATTCAAAGTGTTAATAAAAAACAAATGCATGTGAGATGTTTGATTTATATCATTTTCCGTTAGCTTTGAGGAACGTTCTACATTCTGTAGCCTCATACACATGAGTGAAGTAGTACTGTTGGTGATTATCACATGGGGTGAAGGTTAATTGCTAAGCATTTCCTTAACTAGCTCTGCCTGTTACTGCATTTAGATTAATTGATTGCAGAGGCATTGGCACAAGATTCTTGGCACTTTTTGATCAACACTAAAAGGTTGTAAGGACAGAACTGTAATCCTGACTATAGAGCACTGTCCTCTGCAGATGTATGAAGTGTGTGTGTGTGTGTGCTCTTCTCTGGCCAAGCAAAACATGATTAGCTATGCTCACTGAGGTCTGTGCATCAGCCTCTCTTTATATTAGTTCAATTAGTAAATCACAGAGGACGCGATGCTTCCTGCAGAGTGCTGCCAGACTCCTGTACAATCCTGGCATGGGCACCTGCCACCGGGCACCACTGAGAGAAATGACCACTGAAAGGCCCCTATTTGTAAACATCTACAAGAGGTAGCATGTCAGATTAGATTAGTCACTGAGCTTGATTGAGAAGGTTACAGGACACTGAGCCAGAGATGTACAGTGATCACAGAACAGGAGGCAATTTTTTTTTTTAAAGAAAAAAACTAAATGAAAGAGTTCAAAGAGTTGCACTGCAAATGTTTACTCCTATATTACTATACTACAGTTCATGCTACAACTATCGACCATACTGTGGCATGTGCTTTATACCAGCAAAAAAGTATCATGGAACAGTGAAATAATACCATATTGTACTATAGTGTGTGTGTGTGTGTGTGTGTGTGTGTGTATATGTATATATATATATATATATATATATATATATATATATATATATATGTGTGTGTGTGTGTGTGTATACACAGTGGAACCTCGGATTGCGAGTAACGTGGTTTACAGATTTTCCGCAAACCGAGCAAAGATTTTTAATAAATTTTTCAATCGGAAACCGAGCAAGTATTAGTTTACGAGCGCCGAGTATCATGTATCACGCATGCGACTCTTACTTTGACACCGAGCGGCAAGTGATCACCACTGAGCCAATGATTTTTCTCTCTCTTGCACTGCGGGGTTCTGGGTAATCGTCTCCCCTGCTGCATCCCCTATGTCAAAATAAGAGTCCCCTGCTGCGTCTTAGTGGTCATCTCTTATAATAAACATCTCCCTCTCTCTTGTGTGTGCGCGCGCGTAATTTGACACCAACACAGACACACACACACACACTCTCCCCGGCTTCACACGCGCTTTATTTACACAGAAAACTCAGCTCTGTCGTGATTCTTTTCAAAGGTAAGGTGCTGGTTCATTTGTTATTTTTTACTTTACAGCAGTGATTCCGTTAGCATGCTCACGCGAGTATCATCAGAGAGATTTCTTTTTTTCCCCGTTAAAACAGTGTTTGCATTGTGTATGTTAGTTGTGAAACTTAAAAAGCGAGGTGGGATGTTACAACCCGCAACATGTGGGTCGCTCTGTGCTGCTTCGTAGCGTGTGTGTGTATTTTGTATCCAGGTCGCGCGCCGATCCGGATCCACTCCACTCCACTCCTGACCTTCCACACGGGCGCTTCCGCCCTGAGTGACGTCATCAGCGGACCATTTTTAAACCGGAGAGAGACGCGGGAACGGGGAGGCGTGTAGGCAAAGTGCTGGTTGTTTTGGAGAGTTTTGGTTGTGATTGTGAAATTGAGATTGGATTGTGTACTCTGGTTTTTGACTTTTGGCTTGCCTTTGACTTTGATTATTGCTTTGTCCTTATGGTTTGCTTGCTGTTTTTTTGTAAATACTGTTTGTTTGTTTGTTTGTTTGAATGTTTGTTTGTATGTTTGGGCACTCACCGGTAGTAGTGGGTGTGGCTGCCAATTATTTTGGGGGAAAGGGTTTTTATTCACTGTTTTTGGTTTAGGAAGATAGGGAAGGCATCTGTATTTTTGTTTGTGTTTTCTTTGCTAGGTAAGTTAGCTTCTAAAATACAGATACCTTTTTGTTTATGATTTTGGCCTGGGTCCACCCTGAAGCTAAGCCTGGTGTTGTGTTGGTGTGTTTATTTGCATGTGCGATTGGTCAAGCAATACAAACCTCACTTGGTTGTAAATGACCATATCTGTCTTGTTCTTTGTTACATTACACCACTTTGTTCCACAATCACCAAACAGTTTAAAATAGAACCCCGAACCAATCATTTGCTGTACGGCCCAACCCTGGACTGGGACGTAACAGAGGAGGGAGGAGGTGTTTTACTGTTTAAGATGAGGCGAGGGACTAATTCCACACACACAAGCATGCAAATACACAGCACCTGCGCGCACAAACGGAAACACTTAACTGTCTGGATTTATTTTTACTTTTTTTTTTAATGTTAAGTGCAGGTTACTTTGTTTTATTTTTACTTTATATGTTGTATTAATTATTTTTATGTATTTATTGTTTTGGGCTGTAGAACGAATAATTTGACTTTTCATTATTTCTTATGGGAAAAGTCTATTTGGTTTAAGAGTGTTTTTTGGAATACGAGCTTGCTTCCGGAACGAATTATGCTCGTAATCCAAGGTTCCACTATGTATGTATGTATGTATATGGAATGTCTATACTAGCTCACTTATTATAAACCATTAATTATACTATGTCACTTTAGTGGCTCTTTTCTCACAGCAGAAATCTGTGTGGGGGGAAAGCAAAAACAAATCTAGTTGTACAAATGAATGCTGAAATATTGATGTGTCTGTGATGCCCATTTCTCACCACTGTCAAACACTGCAAGTTACTTACCTTCCTTTATTCTGGGAATAGAAAGATTGAGTTAACATCTATGCCAGGATGAGTACTTCGTGATAAACACTCTAAAAGGAAGTAAAAGGAACAAAAATTCGGCATGAATATATTAAGCAAGTTTTAAATGAATAAAAGGCAGCTGAGTAGTAGCCGTGCTCTCTATGCTGTGTCATAGGTTATTGTTTTAAAAAGAGTGGTTCAGTAGTGATGGAACTTTCAGCTACAAGTGTATTCGTCATGTGCACAAAATGTCAGTGACAACTGTAGATTAAAATGCTTGCTGTGAGGCTCAAGCACTCCACGGCTGTGTAATACAAAAACAGTCTAGAGCAGAAGATGAAGGGAAGGTGAGCCAGGAAAGAGGGGGAAAGAAATCACTTACAAAAACAAATATATACCAATTAGCAATAACAAGATAAAAATGAGCCAAGTTCCATTTGTGGACGCCACAAGACCTCTGGAGATGTGTTTGTCTGGCGATTCTGTGGTCAGATTGAGATGTGTGGAATCTGGAGGACGGATCAATGGCCACCATTACCTTTTTTCACCAATTTGTGCTGCATTGGCTTTTCTGTTTTGGGAACAGACTGTACAGGCTAGCCTTTGGTCCGCACAGGCGTAGATAAGCCTTGGTATATTTATTAGGGCTATCCATATTAACGTGGTAATACATGTGATTAACCTAGAAATTTTAATGCATTACTTTTTTTTTTTTTTTTTTAAATGCACATTAATCATATGAGCAAGTTTGACCCTAATGGCTTCCCACGGTTACCCAGCTGTGTGTGATAATGGCACGTATAATGCGAATAGTAATAATAATAATAAGAAGAAGAAGATGACTGATAAAACATCACCAGGTGCGCTGAGCGGCAAGTTTTATTCTAAAAGGCTTTCAGATGGAAGCTACATATGTAGACTATATTAGTATGTATGGTACGGTATATACAGTATGCCTTGTTGGTATGTAGAATAAAGTGCAGATCCTGACTGTAAACACTGGAATGTGTGCACTGTAAACAAGAAGGCCAAAGCGAGCCCTTTGGAACACCTGAGCTGGAATATAAAAAGCTGATGAAGCAGCAATAGATCAATTAGATGTAGTAGTATGTGAAGTGTGAAACAGATACGATCGATATATCAACAGATTACACAGAGACAGGACTTGGTACAGTATCTGTGGAAAAAGCCAAGGTGAACAGAACAGGTACTGCAAAGAACTGACCTCACAGCAAAAGTTGGAAATATCGCTTCTGCTTCTGAGATATGGATTTGTACATGTTTACAAAAAAATGGGTGAAATGCCGAGAGGTTTTATGATCCAGGAATAAGATCATAAACCTGGCGGACGCACATATCAACCCTGAGCAGTTTCATTAAAAACTATACAGGCACATAAAGCAAATAAAAAAAAAAAAAGAGGAAATGCAAAGCCAACATTATATATTATATAGGGAGATTCTATTTTAAATGACTTTTTACACAAGTGTAGGTTTGTGAATCATCTTTTTAGATGTCTAAATTGTCCATACTCAGATTTTGTGATTTTTGGCAGCGGTATTTTATACAAAACTAGGATATGTATGCATTTGTGACGAAAATTTCTTGGATAAATAAAGGCATAAAACTGACTGACATTTACAGAAGATTTCAAACACAGTACATTTGATGGGACTCCGGATCCAGTAAAATCCAGTAAATGAACATGAACATTCAGCGAGATCCTTGAAAAATCAACGGATACCTTGGCAGACATGCGTCTGTCTGTGCGAAGTGTAAACACCATCGTTTATTTCTGACGCTGTGTGCAGCCGAGTTGATTTGATGTTACTCAGTAAAATGAGAAAGGAGCTTGGATTTGAGACGAATTTCCCAGTTCTCAGGAAAACAGTAGTAACAATGTACAGTATGTACTGTATAGCAAATGGTCTTATCGTTGTTGTTGTTGTTGTTGTTATTATTTGTAATATCAACAAGCCCTATGTTAAGGACCATTGTTTGCTAAACTTGGCCAAAATAAATGCACAATATTTGATACATGCTGTCCATAAAGCACACAGACAAGTGTAAGGCTGTTTCTCTTTTTTTTGTTGTTGTTATATTTAATATTTACATTATGATGACGCTATTCTAACAATCCAAAGAGCATGTTGCCTATACAGTACATGTTGAATACAGCATTTACATACATGTTAAATGTTAACAGATTTATATTTTTTTTCCTCCTGGGCTACTAATAATCAACAAACTACTAATCTATCATTATCTGCCTATTACCAGACCAGTTAAATCTTATTGATCTTTAGACATTTAGACGAGAGGACGTCGGCATGCCCTCTTTAACAAGGAAGGGTTAAGTCCTGTTTGGTGCGTGGAGGCATTTTCATAAGAATCGTTCTTTGGTCTCGTCACAAAAATGAAGAAGTACCGCAAGAGTGTCTGAAATTTTTAAATCCGCATGTAGGTTTCTGATAGTCAATATGCCTGTGCTGTTGGGAGGCAGAGAACAGTCTTTCAAATGATTATGCCCTTTAGGGCGAGCATGCGTCCGTCACAGTTCCTTCCTCCCTGATGATAATAATGTGCTTTTCTTGCCGATGACTGACTGCCAGGTACCTGTTTTTTTGTTCCTGGAGTAGTTTTTTTTTTTTTTTTTTTTTTTTCTCCATGTCTTGTAATTGGATTGTTCCCCTAATTGTGTTCACCTGTTTCTTCTGTCCTCTCGATTTTTGTGGTTGTGATTGTAACCAGTCTGTAAGTCTTGGATAGCTCTCAATTCGATGTATATTACTACACACACGACAAAATGTTACACACTACATAGTATCTCTCTGCATATCTGTGGCATGGTTATCTATTATATGTAATTTTGTATCTTTTTGCATGAGCTCTGAAAAATCTCTGGCAGTTATTTTGCTTCTTTTTCCTGCAACATGAAGGTAGCAAGTCTTATGAAATACACTGTAAAAGGCAAGATCTTAAGAAACGCTGTTAACATTTAAATACTATCATCGTTTCAAGTAAGTTCAGTGTCGAAACCTTTCGCTCGTTCTGTTTTCCACTTTTGGTGATGAATATTTAATAACCAATGCAAGTCAATCCTTTCATAAAGGACAGTCTAATTAGACTGAAAGGTCTTTCTAGGTCCTAACGATCTACAACAGCTAACTAAAACAGACTAATAGGACGCAATAGAACTAGGATTCATTCTCAGGGTCGTAGTGAAACAATACTTTTCCTACATGTTTTTTTTTTTTTTTTTCATTTCATTTCATTTCCCCTAGATTACATTCTTAGAATTTGCACAATCATAGGAAAAATCCTGATTTGTATCCTTGACACACATTATAACATAATGTGTGCGTGGGACTCAATGTGTATTTGCTGAAATGTCAGAAATATCTGGGATTCACAAAATGTGAACATTGCTGTGAAGGGAAGTGACCAAAAATAGCTTGCAATGAGCGACTGGAGCATCAGGGGAAACATGGACAGCCGAGCAGATGTGCGATCCAGGAATAAGATCATAAACCTGGCAGACGCACATATCAAGCCTGAGCAGTAATGAAAGTTTCATTAACAACTATACAGGCACATGAAGCACATAAAAAGGAGGAAGTGCAAAGCCAACGTTATATATAATTATAAATAATTTTGATTAACGAGATTAAAAAGAACCAAGTCACCAAAATGATCCAACTCTTTTGACTCATCACTTCAGCGTGCAGTCCTGACCTCGCTTCAGTCCCTTATGTTATTAATAATGCATTTGTATTTGTTCACATCCCTACAATAGTCTAATGATATAAATATGTCAAATATCTGACAGTTCCATCTGTAAAGGCACGTTGAGCTTTCTGCGGTTATTGCGCCTTCAGGTCTATGTAGCATATAGCATTTCATTTAGTGAGATATGAACCAAATTCACAAATCTGTCTTGCAGTGCCTCACATGAAGCGTTTGCCAAAAATCCATGCATCATGTCACATTGATGAATGACTCTCCTCATGACTGCAAACCGAAAATGATAGATACGTGGCAACAGAACATGCAGAGCATCACTGGACATCTTGATATAAAATTCTGTTTTCCTGAACGTGTGGAACAGGAATTAAGTCACCACCACTTGTATTTTTCTGAAAAAGAAAAAAAAAAAAAAAAAAAAAAAATATATATATATATATATATATATATATATATATATATATTATATATATATATATAATATATATATACTGTATATGAAGGCAAATAATTTTACTTCATTTCTAAATGTTTCCTGAAATCAATGGTCACATATCATCGTCCTAATTCCAAGATAGATCTCAGATATTCCTGAAATGTGTCTGCTGATGGTCCAGCTGTTCAAAACTCCTGCTGTTTCACTCCAGTTGTTCGAGTATCTGTAGCTTTAAATGGAAAGGAGCTCCTGTACCCAAGTTCAGGTTGTAGTGGCTAACTTTTTAATCAATACTTACAGCTTTGTGTTTTGTGAGCTGTGGACAGTGAGAATCAAGTCAGACTTGAGATTCAGTCTTTTTCTGATGTGAAATGTTTAGCACACACATACAAGACATTGCAAATAGGTTTCGGAACAATTCCATCCTAAAAAAACAACAACAACAGCAATTCACTGTTTTCACCTCCTCACTGGATGGAAGTGAAAGAGGGAGTTTTGTGTTCTTGTGTGAAGCTAACGACAGAGCATTGATTGTGCTTCCCGCTAAGGTGTTCGCTACAGTCTCCTGTAGGACTCAAGGGTGGTGAGAAGCACTGAGTCAGAGGAGGGTCCATGCAAATGACTCAGATTTTTATATTTCACATTATTTAATAAAAAATAAAAGAAAGAAATAACATGAAACAATAAATGGCGTCTCAGTGTACAGTTTTTCAAATGTCCAAACAGGACTTTTGCAAAATGATGATGGCATTTAATAGCTATGGACCCTTCATTATTATTATTATTATTTCTTATATTCATTTTTTTTTCCCCCCTAGATCTCAATTCTCAGTCATTTTTAGTATGCATTTATTTATGAAGTAAAAAACGGATATATAGATTTAAATTGAGACAAATGCTTTATGGGATCAGAGAATTTTCCAACTCAATGTATTTTGCATTTTCAAAACTAATAGGAACTGCAGCCGGTGCTATTAGAACTATTAGAGGCCCATTGGGGCGGAATCACAATGTCTCACAATCTTTTGAACATTTTTTTTTTGGAAGCTGCAAAAACCTACAGTGGAACAGAATGGTCTTTAAAAAATATATTATTATTATTATTATTATTATTATTATTATTATTATTATTATGTATCAGTTTTAAATATGCCCACTTTAAAAAAAAAAAAAAAAAACTTTTAACAAAAAAAATCTATTTTAAATAAAAAGTCTAAAGGGGTAAATAAAAAATAAAAAAATCAATCCAAAAGTCAACTCTAAATAAAAAAGGTTAACATTGTTTGCACCTTTTCTCCCTAATCGTGAGTTAAATAAGTCCCACATATCTACAGGGCACCTCTGAAAGGAGTGACCGCTACCAACCAGGGAGTGTGACACATGATGCATGATGCCAGCCTGCTGCATCTTTTGAAGTGTCAACTACCGCGCTCACAACATTAACCGCCTTTTCCCTTTACCTCGGGGTGCTCACAAGCGCCCATGATTGTCTAGTGGCACTATAATTGATGTAAACTGCATGTATGCCATCCCTTTCCCTCCTGAGAGCATGGACAATTTGCTCCCTAAGACTCCTGGCTACAGATGACCAAGAATTGAACTTGAATTGAACACCACATGATACAAAGAAAGCTGTTCTGTTGTACCACTCAGGAAAAAAAAAAATCAATCAGAAAGTGTCAGCTTTAAATAAAAAGAGTCACCTTTTCAATAAAAAGTTGTCCATTTTTAAAAAGTCAACAACAACAAAAAAATAATAATAATAATAACAAGTGCCAAAGAGAGAGAGAGAGAGAGCTCACTTCATGGGAAAAGTTTCAATAAGCTGCATTTTCAATGCCAAAGCACTCAGATGCACTTTAATGCAAGACTGTAAAACAGAAAATGGTGCAATTTTACAGTGAATTATAACATGAATACATTTAGAAATTTGTCAGGTCAATTTTATTTTAATATGCCAAAAGGACACTATTGCTTTCCCATACTTGACATTTAAATGGCAACACTATTGAACTATATGTGGAAAACAGCGAGCATAAACAGCCGTCATTAAAAGCAACAGCAGTTTTATTCAGTCTATTAGAGACTCTGATGTAAACACTTACAAGTGCCTTGAAAAGGTATTTGCTGCATATTTGTCACACCTAAATGATTGCGATCATCAAACAATTTTAAATATTACACAAATAACCAGAGTAAATATGCAGCAAAATGCAGGTTTTAAATGATGATTTCATTTATTAAAGAAGGAAAACCTGTCCGGACCAGCGTGGCCCTATTTGAAAAAGTAAGTGTCCTCCAAGCCTAATAACTGGTTGTGCCACGCTTGGATGAAACAACTGCAATCTGGCGTTTGAGATAACTCTGGCAACGAGTCTTTCACATCGCTGTGGAGGAACTTTGGCCTGCTCTTCTTTTCAAATTTGTTTGCATTCAGCCACATTTGAGGGGTTTTGGCCCGTTTAAGGTCATTTAAGTTTGCACTTAATTCGGTTTTGTTTTTAACTTTGTTTTGCTGGTGTGTTTCAGGTCCTTGTCCTGCTGCGTAGGTGCGATTGAGCTCGAGGTCTGAAGTTCTATGGATGTTGTTGTGGGTTCTTTTATGAGCTCGCTGTTGTAGGTAATGTAGGTATGGGACGGTTCACCACTGTTCCAGGTTTTTCCCATTTGGGGATAATGGCTCTCATCGTAGTTCACTGGAGTTCCAAAGCCTTAGAAATGGCTTGGTAACACTTTGCAGACTGATACATGTCAGTTACTTTGTTTCTCATTTGTTCTTCAATTTCTTTAGATCGTGGCATGAGTTTTTGCTTTTTGAGATCTTTTAGCATGCTTGGCTTTGTCAGACAAGTGATTTCTTGATTCAATAGGTCTGGCAGTATGACAGTAATGTTAGAAGTTGTTTATTTGTGTGACAAATGTTTAAAAAAAACAAAACAAAAAGAAAATATTTTTTAATGTGTGTCCAAATAGGGAAATTAGTAAAAAAAAAAAAAAAAAAAAACGATGCTACAGTAAGCACCAGAATAACTACAACAGCTTAACCAGTTAAAGCTTTTAGGTAATGTTGAATCCTGTTATTTCAAAACACTACAGATGTGAAGGTTTATATACAAGTAACAGACCTGGAAACAGAGGCAGAGTATCTGGATTGGGTATAAAATTGCAACAATTTAGCCTTAAATGTCATGATGTGGGGAAATGAAGCCTCCGGTGCATCGCATGAGCAACAGGCAGAGGACATTCCAAGCCCATGGAGGAGGTAGAGATTAGCGCAGATGAGCTAAAGCCTGTTTAAAACTGCCTAAGGACTTGAACACTGTAGGACAGATTAACCTTTTTTTTTTGTTTTTGATCTTACTAAAGGGAAACGGAAACATCTTACTGACAAAAAAAAAAAGAAAAAAGAAACACAGAAAAGATAAGCTGAAAGCAGTCACAGTGCAGAGACGTTTCAGACTGAGAAAATCTGCTGCTGTTTTTTGGAATCACACACACACACACACACACACACACACACACACACACACACATGGCCAAAAAAGATTTAATTAAATCACAATGTGGTGTCCAGTTCATGTGTGAAAATTATTCCTCTTTCTTTCAGTCCTGGAATATGCCCAATCAGTACATTTCAGGTGGTCATGTGACTTCATTTTATCTCTTGCTGAGTCTCGACCTGAGCGACTGAAGCGACCCCAGATCATAACTCATCATGTCTCCAGAGGCGTGTACAGTGGACGCTATGCATGATGGGAGCATCGCTTCATTACAGCGCTTCCCTTCTCACCCTGACCACGCCCATCGCTCTGGAACAGACTCGGTCTGGACTCGTCAGGTCACATGACCTTTCTCCATCACTCCAAAGTCTAATCTTGAATGAGGTTGCCGCTGATTTGTATTGTTAGTGTCTATATTTAGACACGTTCCAGCTCGTCACAGTAAAACGTTTGTTCCGGTTTGAGAGCTGACTTGTACAGTAAGTTTGCTCTCATATATTATGTGGTATATGTTGGACCATTCATTGGTCTGATTAACAAACAAACAAATAAATAAATAAATAAATAAGGTTTAACAAAAAACAACAAAAACAGAAACATGAATTTCAAATTGCCTGATGTTTCATTGCAGAAATGAAACATTGTGATTCTCCTATTGCTACAATACTTGTATTTGCTCTTTTTTTTTTTTCTTTTTTCTTTTTTTTTTTTTTTTTTTAGCTCATTCTGTTTTCTGTAGCTCATTATAAATGTTTTCATGGAGGAGACAGGAAACACACACTAACCTGTTAATTAAGGTTTCGATCTCCTAGTGAAATTATTAGCGATAATCGAATAATTTTCTGGGTAAATGACTAAACCGTAACAAATTAAATGTTCTTGTGTGTCCTCTCTAGTTAACATTTATATTTAACCCTAATCCAGGTAAAATACCTGAACATTTACAGTTAAAAATGTGAAAATAAGTCATAACATTGGCAAAAAACAGGTTTTAATGAAAGGCCTTATGAGACCTGTTCCTTTCTTACAAAAATGTGAAGAAAAATAAATAAATAAATAAATAAATAAATAAATAAATAATGATAAGCCTGCATGTTACTGATTATAAAAGCCCATTTTCAACCTAAATTTGTACATTCTCAGCTCTAAGTGTGTTTTTTCTTTTTTTTCTTTCTTTCTTTCTCTTCGCTGTGACAGCATACAATCAGCTGATGATCCCGGCTGTGATGGTGCAAATCATCAGGTGCTAAAGGCAGCTCAGAACAAGATGTGGACTAATCAGGAAGGAGAATGTCAGTCTTTGATGTAAAGACCTTTTTAAGACCTTTTTTTTTTTTTATTATTATTATTGCTTTGAACTCCACATTGTGGAAAGAAGTTCGTGACAGGCAAGGATGTACAGTATACTATGCAACAAATCGGATTGCATCACTTCAAGGGAGCTAATATTTATTATCATCGTGGTGTATTAATATCTCGCGCATAAACTTGATGAACCATTGACTGACTGACTGACTGAACTGTGCATTGATCCGCAACCACAATTCAACAAATTAATCCATCAATTAATTGAGATGATGTTCAGATGTATTATTCAAATAATATCGATAAACTGTTAACATTTAAAAAAAAAAAAAAAGATTTTTGTTTATCACTAGTCTGTTATTTAAATATAACACTTTTAACACATATTTGGCCTTGCCCTTTTTGATTAATCACTATGAATTGTATAGCCTTACAGCAGACAGAAGCATTAACTATCGAAGCAGTTCTCCCACAAGTGTATGGATGATAAAGTAAAGAATGGATCATAAATAAACGAAGTGAACTTTTTTACTTTATGTCTTACAAAAATAGAGCTTCAAGTCTTCCTTTCATCTAAATTCACAGGCAGCAGGTTGATGGCAAAGACAACGTGTTGGCCTTGGAGAGCAGAAGCTAGCAAAGTTTGTACCTGTCAACTTTCAGTTCTCACCAATGAGAAAGACTGTCATGTGCGGAAGCTTGTTTGTTCACTTGCTTTTTTTAGCTCCGTCGTAACAAACTGGATCGGTTTCACGGCTCCTTGTGGTTTCGTTCTATTGACCAGTCAAACTGGTGCTGCCAAAAAAAGTGATCATTACGCACGTAATCTTACTCACAGTTAAAGATACAGATGTGGCCAGAAGCTTGGACAACATAAAGCTTTAAAGAAAACTGCAAACATTTTGTGCATGACTTTAAATGTACTTATTTTCTGAACTCAAAACGGAAATTAAAATGATATATAGAGGGGAAAAATAAATATTTAAAGATATATAACATCACAGGCGGCCTTCCTGTCCAGGCGCACGTCAAGGGTTTGATCCCTGACCAGGAGTCTTTGTGCATGTAGTTTGCATGTTTTACGTTCGGGTACTTGGCAGACGCCCTTATCCAGAGCGACTTACATTTTTATCTCGTCATACTGTACATCTGAGCAGTTGAGGGTTAAGGGCCCTAACAGGTGACAACTTGGTGGGCGTGGGATTTGAACCTGGAACCTTCCAGGAACTGTAGTCCAGTGCCTTTTCCACTGTTCTCCCCATACTTGTGGTGGGTTTCCTCAGGGTACTCAGGTTTTACCTCCCACACCAAAAACATGCAGATTAGGCTAACTGGTGTTCCCAAATTGCCCGTAGTGTGTGAAATGAGTGTGTGTGTTTGCCCTGCAATGTATTGTCCAGGGTGGCACGGTGGTGTAGTGGTTTGCAGCGTCGCCGTGCACCTCTAGGGTCCGGGTTCGATTCTCTGTGTGCATGGAGTTTGCATGTTCTCCCCGTGCTTGGTGGAGTCCAAAGACGTCTAGTTTAGGTTAATTGGCGTTCCCAAATTGGCCGTAGTGTTGTGTGTGTGTGTGTGTGTGTGCCCTGCGTTGGATTGGCACCTTGTCCAGGGTGTACCCCACCTCATGTCTCCTGGGACCGGCACCAGGCCCTCGCGACCCTGTACTGGATAAGCGGTATAGAAGATGAATGAATGAATTAATTGATTAATTGATTGATTGATTGATTAACAGCACACATAATGTTTGGTCTACAGGTTTTTAGCAGAATTCTGGTGAGATATTTCATCACCTTTATTTGCAGAATCTGTAGTGTTCTGTTCATTTTTTAACATGGTGCAAAAAAATTTTTTTGATAGTGTTCAGTCTCCATAGACTTTAATTTATCCGTTCCATACCAGGCTTTGATGTGTGTTTAGGATTATTATTATCCTGTTGGAACACTCGAATTCCAAGTTTCAACCGTCTATGCTGAAGACGTCCGAGTTAGTCCTCATTCTTCATTTCATCCACAATGCACCAGTTCCACTGGCAACACAAAGTCTGATGCTTCTACCTGCACACTTATAAGATGGTACAGTGTTCTTACGGTTGAATGTGTCACCTTTCCTCCTCCAAACGTACCTCTAGTCAACTACATTACAATATATTAACTAAATAAGCTAAACTGAATAAATGGAAAAGGGCGTATGCACACTTTTGAATCTGTACATATAAAGTTGCCCGTGATATCAGAAAACCCGAAAATCAATCGAACTTTGCGCTCACTATTTTTTGGAGATTTACTCTTTATTAAAAAATAGCTGGTGTATAATTATTCTGCCCTCGAAAATGACCAGTTCAAATAAATCATTAAATGCCAAATATTGACGTGCTATTCGTGTTCACTATGAGTGGGCGTATAAACTCCTGACTGCAACGCTGTTATTTAAATGTGACACACTGTTTTTGCTGTATTTAGTACGGCTGACTTGTTCAATGCTTTCGATTCTTTCCGGAAAGAAAGCATTATTATTAACATCATTTCAATGAACCTTTTAAAAGCAAGGCTTTGAATTGAGCGTAGCTAAAGAATGTTGTTTAATCCAAAACAAAGAAAAAGAAAGAAAGAAAGAAAGAAAAAAAAGAAGAAAAAAAAAACAATGCAACAAATTGTTGAATTAACACACATTTTGAAAAACAGTATTAGACCTATTTTGGACCTATTAGACCTTTTGCCATGTCACAGAGTTCACGCGCCAGCATTCTCAAAAGGAATCATTTATTCAGCCGATGCAGAGGATTGAAGTGAACCAGCTGATCACTCGCGCCTCGACTGACAACGAATATCTCCCGACTATCCAGCTATCACTCCTTATCTGACGTGCATGTAATTCCTGCAGGATTTAGTTGAAGCAGAACTTTAAAAGTACTACTGCGGAGGTAGTGACAGATTGCGAGAGGATGAAACGAGGAAATGAGGGATTGAAAGTCGGAGCAACCGGCATATCAGCCGAATGGTGATCGGAGTGATGGCTCGGTAGTTAAGGTTCTGTGCGAGCAGGGAGACGGACAGCTGAGGCGACGTACAAACATGTGGACAGATGATTGGCGTGATGACTCTGTGATGCCAGACTGTTAGTTCGAACTCTAGAAGTACAATTGAAACCACTGTTGAGACCTTGAGCAAGATGCATGAAAGCAACAATGCCATTTCAGAGCATGTCGCAGGCCTGGCTTATTTAATAAAGGTTATATCTCACCCCTATCAATACTGTATATATTATAGTAGCAGATCATTTGAATTCAACATGGACCTTGGTGTCATTTTTTTGTTTTGCAGCTTTATGAATGTTATTACCTCTCCGAACTAGCCCTTATTGGGGGTGGAGGGAATAGTTTTTTTTTTTTTTTTTTTTTTTAAGATTATTTGCTGATTCATTCATTTTCGGTACCTGTTTTATTCTGTCCAGGGTTCTTGGAAATCTTTGGTACACCAAGGAAAAACACCCATAACTGGCGCACCCACCCAGTGTTTTTTTTTTTTTGTTTGTTTTGTTTTTTTGTTTTTTTTTGTGAGTAGCACTAAAGAAAACAAAAAAGGAACACAATGTTCATGTACCTGGTCGTACCTTAGTGCTGACCCTGTGAAATGCCTGCTGAAAGTCACTCGTTCATTTGATGCCATGTACTGGACAGTAGATGTTTTAAAGAACTTCAGTCTTTTGGGAAAAAAAAAAAAAAAAAAACTGCTATTTCGACCCCACCTGCACAGGGACTTTGGAAGTATTTTTTGACGTTTGATGGCGTTCTGGATTTTCCTAAGGAGGCTGCAAGCCAGAAATCAGCCTTTGTTTTTAATACAACAGTAATGTCAAGTTGAACTATTAATTCATTCCTGATTGGACGAGACGATATCCTGGCACAACCCCACTTGGACTCACTTCATGTTGGATAAACTTCACCCATTAAAGAATAATTATGATAATATAAATAATAATAATAATAATAATAATAATAATAATAATAATAATAATAATAAATACAGTTGCGAGCAATGATGAGCGGGCCCAAGCACCTGTGCCATCACCACACAACCTTGGGTGACTTTTGAGCAGGCTAAGACTTTTAAAAAGCCCCGGATGCTGATGTCACTGAATATGGCATAAGTTTAAGGCATCGTCATGGATGGACGTGTCATTCTGGGGCGCGGCGGTGAAAATAGTGCAGGGGCTTGGGCCGATCATCGGAGTTTGCAGCAATGATCGTCATAGTCATGTCGTCATTGTGCTTGGGCCATAATAATAATAATAATAATAATAATAATAATAATGGTTCAATAATTCAATAATTTGAATTCTTTTGTCACATGTGCCATACAGCATAGTCATTTTTTTTTCTTCACATATCCCTGTTATGAAGCTGTGGTCAGAGCCTGGATACACCACTCCTGGAGCAGACGGGGTTAAGAGCTTAGACCCAGTAACCCTAAGCAGATCCTCACGATACATCCCTAATGACTGACCTAAGTGAATATGAAAATCAGGTAAATATAGCTTAAATCCTTAATGGAAAAAAAAAAAAAAAAAGTCCAGTAATGGGAAGTTGATGGGCCTCAGGGGTGCTGATTGTGGAGGTTCCGACGTCTAAGCCTCTATAGCTGGATAGATGTAATCAGTTATGCATTGTAGCTGTGTTGATAAATTACGCTCCTTCCTACATGGATTGATTAGCATCTAATGACCATGATGCTTACACACCTCAACATATTACTGATAAGTATTGTTATTTAAACTCACTTTAATAATAATAATAATAATAATAAAAAAAAAATTACAGCAATTTTTAAGATTTGCCAAAAAGACAAACAAACAACAAAAAAAAAATCACAGAAGTAGATAACGCAAGCAGATTCGCATGTTATGCAAATTATCTTCAATTTGAGTAAGTGGAGATAAATGGTCCGAATTGAAATTGTTGTTTAAACCAAGTCAAGAAGAACAAACATTAGTCTGTAAGGCTCATTGTACATAAATGGTGGCAATTCATTATAGCACCGCCATTTGGCAAGTCTAAACAAGAGGGAATCCTTCCTACTGACTGATGCATGGTGAAGTCTAGTCAAAAAAACACTAAATCACATAAAAAAATAAACGAACATTTTATTAACAAAAGAAGAAAATGAAGGGTTGTAAGCACTAGTGCTTGGTGATGATAAAATGAACGACAACAAGCAAACAAACGAACCGATAAATAAATGAATAATTTGGCTGGGGGTGGGGGAGGGAATGGGGCGGCGGGGGGGGGGGGGGGGGGCGGTTAGGGTCATGTTTATTTTTGATTGCCCCTTTTGTTCCGGTCAAGACATACTTGAGCACATTGCAGCGAAAATGCATCAACTCAAGCTATTGTTTCCACCAGAAGCCATTTGAGAGATGTGTCTCTAATCCCTTGCAATTAGATACTGCAGATACATCTTCAAAAGATTCATTTCCCCCTACCATGAATAAGATCCTTGATGACATTTAATGCACTTATAATTCGCTTTGAAATTGCCCTTTCAAACCAGCACGCATGTAAAGTGGGCTTATTGATTACAACTTAACAGGAAGCTGATCTGCACTTAAAATGGGCAATTAAATGGTTGGTAATTATATATTGATTGGAAGCCGAGGTGTTTGTCAAAGGGCTGGCTGTTTAATCCACGTCGGGGGAAAGGGAGGGATGAGGATAGGAAGCGCTTGTCATGCACTCTGCAAAATCCCTTCTGTGATCAGAAAGCAAATGCGGCGTCTGGCCCCCACCATCCTCCTCCTCCTCCTCCTCCTCCTCCTCCTCCATCTTCCATATCACATTGCAGATGCACAGTAGGACTATCTCTTCTCCCTCTAGTCACCATGAAACCTTGCCATTCTTTTTTTTTTCTTCTTCTTCTTCTTCTTCTTTCTATTCCGTCGCTGCATAGAGGAAAATCAGGGTGTGATTACGGATAATTGAGACAAGGATGTCTTCCCTTGCATTTCTGTGATGATTATGCAGTAGGATGTCTGCAGATGGTGAATATATTGATTAATCTGTTGCTTAAAACCGCCAATTATCAGATATGTCAGGAAAGGGGACGTGCGTCAGTAGGCAATTACATATGAAACCACTTTTCCCCCCTATGAAGTAGTAATGTGTAATAGTACACAGAGTCACAGATTCCCGTTAATAGTTGTGGAAAGGATTCATTTGTTCCTACGATTGACCTTAAATACAACATTCTTATCATTTCAATCATCAAAAACACACTAATAATAGATTGGCCAGGCACTTTGAGTATTAAAGGGTCCCCTTAAAGTTCCTACTCGAACCATTTTCGTATAACATAGAGCCTTTTAAGATTTTGAGTATATATTTATATAGAATTGTTCTTTTTTTCCCCTCCCTTTTTTTCTTTTCCACTTATTTCTTAATTACATTAAAGCTAAATTATCGCCCTAAAAATTGACTTGACTACAAGGATTATCTAGTTAGACCAGTGCCAATGCATTGTCTTAGCTGACAAAGCATGTTAATGGGGCTGATATGCACTTCTGCGGACAGAATGTGGCCCTGCTGGGTTGAAACAAGGATATTACGTGTGATGAATGACTCTACAATTTCTGTTCGTTTTCATGACCTTTAAAGACATACAATTTAGCCTGGCATGTGCGTATTTGCAGGAGTATTTCATTGTCCGTGAATTGGAGTACGATGATTATCAAAGACTTCATTCAATATAATTCTGAGGGCATCTTTCCTGCTTCGGTTTATTTCACTCTGGCATGCGATGTGAGAATTAATTACTGCATTGATTAATGTAACACAGCGCAGGGAAAATGAAAATGGTAGAAATAGAAAAGACAGACATCACAGAATGGCATCAACCACAACGTTTACTTGCATTCAATTGGTTGCTGATTTATGAACAGGGTATACTAATAGAAAAAAGAAAAAAACATCACCATCACCATTTCCACTGTTTATCTGTCCAGGTTACATTCATATATGACTATACATTTGCTTTGAAGTTTCCGTCATTGGATAGATCCTTACGCTGGGGTACTAGGTCACTAACTAAGTGCCATCAGTCAAGCACAGCTGGGAAGGGGGTGGATTAGTTCATTTTGAGATGCTTTTCCATTCACCACTGTTGTAACGAGTGCTCACCAAATAAAAAAAGAAATTATTTATTTATAATTATTTTTCACTGTCTCCGTCACTCATCATCTATACCGCGTAATACTGTATTCAGGGTCACTGCTGGCCTGGAGCCTATCCCAGGAGATTTAGGGAGCAAGGCAGGGTACACGCAATCCATTTAAATTGATTAAATTGGGGAATGCCAATTAACCTAACCTACATGTCTTTGGGAGGAAACCCACCAAGAACGGAGAGAACATGCAAACTCCATGCACACAAAGATGGGAATCGAACCTGGCCGGGAATCGAACCCGGACCCTGGAGGTGGAAGGCGACAGTGTTAACCACTACACCACCAGAGACAGTTGGGTTTGAAAATTCTAGGGAATCGACATTTCTTTAAATACTTAAACCAGCAATCTTGCACCAACAGGCCTCAGTCAAAGTATCAGATTTTTTTTTTTTTCTAATTTTTTTCCTCCCTCAATCTGATGGTTATTATATATATATATATAAAATATATATGCACAGCTACGTTAAGTACGATTCCAAACTTCAGGGAGCGAAGTTTCAAAGAGAACTGCGGGCGGTGTAGTGGACAATGGGTCGTCACTTCACCGGAAGTGGACATCAAAAATTCACCATAAGTCATTGGGGTGTGGGGGGGGCGGGGGGGGAGGGGAAATGGACCTCGAAAAGTGATTCATGTATTTACTTTAATTTCATTATAAAAATCAATTTAATCAATAAATCCTTACTATTATATAGATGCGGAATCTTTTTTTAAAGAATGCACAATAATAAAGATTTGTTTCTGTAATGGTGTCAGTGTTTATTTCAGTAAATATTCAATATTGTATTTCCGTCGTGAGAGACTTCCACAAGAGCAGCAGCAGGTATCCGAAATGCTCATGTTGCCATGGTAATGCACTTAGGAAGTGAAGCCTCCTGTTGACGATGTCGCAGCGTGTTCCGATTGGTGGAGTTTTTGTCGAGGGACGTTCCCTTAACTGACATGCCCTACACACTTTAAAGTACACTATGGAATAGAACATAACCAGTGAAGCTCTTGACCTGCATCTGCATGATTTATGCATCATGCTGCTGCCGCATGATTGGATGAGTAGATAATTGCATTAATGAGCAGGTGTGCGGGTTTTACTATTATAATGATGACTTGACGACTGCACATTAAAGTAATGCATCTTCAAAGGATGGGACATTTACATATTGTGCGCGCAAACTTTAGCAGCTTTACAGAATCGAAAGAAAATGATGGAAATTTGCATGAATCGAAATGATTACATAGTCCTTATAATTATACTCATTATACAAGTCTGATTATTACGTATCATTATTTTTACCATCTGATGTAACATTGTTGCAGACCTGTATTACTTCCATCTGAGCGTCTTCCATCTTGAATAGTCAAGCCATATGATGTATGTTTTTAAAAAGTCTATTCAGATGATTTTTAGGTTTTTTTATCGAGCAAAGTCATTTCCATTCATTTGAATTAATAAAATCTACTCCTACTGCCACCTCTACATTTGCTTGGTATTTGGAAGTGACTTGGCACAATTACCTACTTGAAACACTTGACATTTAGAATGAATAAACCGGAAGCGCGGACGGCGCTTTCGAAGAACATGTGTATACTTACAGGTTTATGCCTGCGGTATGACGAGACTGTGAAACGCTCAGCTGCGAGAGGTTCGGCTGTGAAACTTGTGCGAGGGAATCTGCAGATCATTTCTATTATTCCTTCACATCTTTCGGAGCAAGTGCTGTAATTTAACTCTGGACCCGAGTGAATGAATGACTCAGTGCCTTTATGACTCAGTGCCTTCCCCCAGTTCATCACTACAGATGTAGTATTGATGTAAATGGATGATGAATCAAACCGATTTAGGCAAACTCTGAACAATCAGCTGTGGGTGTTGTGATGCGCTAACAGCATATCTCACAGTGCTTTTCTCTTCTTATACCCTGGCAGCTTGACAAACGTTACGAATTGTAAAAACATTGTAATGTAATGGGCAAATTATCATTTTTAATCGTTCATAGTTACATTTGAAAATGTGTTATAAAAGTGTTTTTTGAAAGTTTTTAGTCCTGAACATTTAACCGACACTTGAGACTTCTTTCATGAATTTAAATTAAGAGTCTGTCCCAGGGGACTCAATGCACGAGGTGGAGTTCACCCTGAGTGAGAATCCATCACATGGCACGAATCCACTCACTCATCCACTATGGACAATGTAAACTCCAATTAGTCTAATTTTCATGTCTCTCTTTCACTGTGGGAGGAAACCGAGCATGCGGAGAACATGCAAACTCCACATACACAGATCCAAAGGTGGGACTCGAACCCTCAACTCAATGTGGAGGTGCGAGGCCACATTGTCAACCACTACGCCACAATGCTGCCCCTTTCAACATTTCACGTTTTCTTAAAAACATTTCTTACAATTTTTTTTTATAATAAATAAATACATTCATCGTTAGTCTTAGATTGTGATTTTCCTTTATACAGTGGCCGAGAAGTGCAAACAAACAAGCAAACAAATTCAAAAACAAAATAACAAAACCAAAAACAAAGTAACAAATCAAAAAAAAAAAAAAAGATAAAACTGAAACAAAATAAGAAATTGGAAAACAAAATAACAAAACCACAAACAACATAACAAATCAGAACAGAAGCTAAATAAAATATGACATATCCAGAAACTATATACCAAATGAAAAAAAAAAAAAAAAACACACAAAGACCATTTAGTCAAACTAAAAAAAGGTAGGTGTGGTTTGCAAATGAAATACTTACAGCTGATTGGACGAAACATCTGCCACTTAAGATCAGCGGTAAGAATTTCATTTTTTCAGTTTGCTGATCCTTAAGAATTTCATTCACAAACTACACCTACAGGACCTTTTCCAGTTCCACTGAATTGTCATTGTGTTTTTTATATTTTCTCACTCATTCACTCATCATCTATACCGCTAAGTCCTGTATTCAGGGTCACGGCTATTTGGTATTTTGTTTCCGCATATGTCGTTGTGTTTACTGATTTGTTATTTTGTTTACTGGTTTGTTTTTTTGTTTTCTGGTTTGTTATTTTGTTTTGAACTTCTCATCCACTGTAACTTTAAGATTCAAAAATCTGGTACAATAAAATGAAAAAATGTTACATCCGTTATTTTATAACTCCTGTTATAAAAATTTAATCAACACCTTCTGACAACAAACTTGAGAATTCAGCCGTGCTGAGCTATAATTCATGTCAATTCAGAGGATCAAAACTCCGGTAATAGAAAAACGTATTGATTAAAATGCTCGTTCCAATTTCCAACACATTAACAGGAAACAGTTTGCTTCGTATATCTTTGTGTATTTAAAGAAGTCCATAGTACTCGATAAACAGTTCATTAGCATGTCATTTGAAAACTGTCAGGATTGTAGAAAACACTACAAGACTGGTGCGGAATAATAATGGAGTCAATTATGGGACACATGAGAGCTCATATAATGGAGCCCTTCTTATATGACTCGCTTGTCACCACTGGCAATTACTATTATTATTTATTATTATTATTATTATTATTTAATTATTATTATTATTATTACTATTATTATTATTTTATTATTATTATTATTATTGTTATTATTATTATTATTTTATTATTATTATTATTAATTATTATTATTATTATTATTTATTTATTTATTTATTTTAATTTATTTTTTTATTATTTTATTTTATTTTTTTTTTTATTATTATTTTCATTTTATTTTTTTATTCTTATTATTATTTATTTGTTTATTTATTTTTTTTATTTCATTTCATTTTTTTTTTTTTTTTTTTTTTTTTTTAATTTATTTTATTTTATTTATTTATTTATTTATTTATATATATATTTTTTTTTTTTATTATATTATTTTATTTTTTTATTATTATTATTTTTATTTTCAGGTCAGAGCTTTAATGGATTTCATACAATGTTTATAAAGGCATGTTATCATAACGTTAACCTAGCAGAACCGCATTTTTCACTACATAAAAATGTTTACATGATACAGTGCGCATTTCTGCTTCAGTCTTCTCTGCTTGCTGCTGTTTGATGGAGGTCATTCGGTACATATGCATTCACCGGGGGCACACTGCGCTGTTGATTGCATTATAAGAGCTTGTGTGAGTCATCATTAAAGCTAATTTCTCATGGCCTTGTGTTAAGGATAGTAAGGCAATACCTTTTCTTAGGAGTGCTTTACATAATTATATTCTTTACCCTTGTTACTAAAAGTGGTTTATTGCATGCATGTTTCCCTTTGAAATTTTTCTTTCATCTTTATCCTGGTCAGGCTCGAGGTGAAGCCAGTGCCGATCCTGGGAACACAAGGTGTGAGGTTGAATAGCATGCTAGTCCATTTACGGGCACCATGCGGAGTAATAGAGTAATTTATCATGTTTTTTGGGAGTTTGGAGAAAATCAAGGAAAAAAAAAAAAACATGGACAAAGGGAGAGCATGAGGGACAGACAGACAGTAAACCACGCTAAAGATCAAACCAGGAACCCTGGATGTACTGTAATATCCATCCATCTACAAACCTCTGTAGTCCAACTAGGGACCATTTGTATTTATTCCCATGTGGTAGGACCTTCGGTCAACACTCATTCACACACTATGGGAAATTTTTAAATGACAATTAGCCTAATCTGCATGTCTTTTGACTGTGGGAGGAAACCCACCAAGCACGAGGAGAACATGTAAACTCCATGCACACAGACCTGATGCAGGAATCGAACCCAGGACCTGGAGGTGCAAGGCAACCAACAGTGCTAACCGCTAAATGCTATATATATATATATAAATCAAGTGCAAGACGGATTATGTTTTCATCAATTATGTTTCTTCCCACTGTTTACCTCTTGTTTACAAACGTTGTTTAATGAGCAAGCTATTTTTGTGTCATTTTAATTCCACAGCAGCATTTATTGGCTGATTGTACCTGGCAGTGGGGAAGTGGGGGGGAAGAATCCCCGGTGATCTCAGTCACTCTGGACTCCACCGTCTAATCATTCTCCATCACACTGGGAGGACTTTGAAAGAAAACAAACAGCATGATATGATTACAACCTGTGTTCGTCAGTAGCTATGGCTATTTGTCTCTCGTTATCTGATTTGTGACTTTGTCGTTAAGAATCAACTGTGATTATGATTAATAATGATTCATTCTTTACACGGTCATTTGTTTGAATTAAGATTGGAAAAACACCCAAGAAGCGGTCTTCATATCCATTAAAGGAAATCAATTAAGTCTCTTACTGTTATAGAATTTCCACCTGAGGAGTCTTGTTAAGGTTCGCCACTGTTTCGGTGCTCCTCTTTTATTATTTTATTTTTAAAAAATCGTCTTTGTTTTTTTTTTGTTTTTTTGGTGGTGTTGTAGGGGGGTGATTTTCACTGGAATTATTCACCCATTAAAATATGAATCTATTTACATTTTATATCTGAGAGTAATGTGTTACCCATAAATTGCAAAAATGTGGAATAAAGCATAAGGTTTGATATATACAGTATTTATTCTTCCTGTCCTCCTAAATGTGTTGATTTTATGTAGAGCTGATAAAAATAAGGCCCTACATTAACTATATACTGTACCCTACACTGCATAGCCATGTTGTTCCAGTTAATGTGTTTAATAACTTAACAGCCTGGAATTTAGTCTTTTTGGTGTCTCGCTGCTCATAGATTGTGAACATACAGTGGATCTGCCAAGGTTTATGGTATCAACATCTACTTTACCTCCTGCTGTTTGTATTGATGTTAAATTCTGTATCAGTCCAAACAGAAATGAAACAAACAAAACCCCATGAATCCTGCCTGCCATATGTTGCACATATTTATAGCACTGCAATGTTGGATTCTCATTTTTTTTTTTTTTTTTTCTAATTGGTAAGAATGTTTTCTAACAGCAGCTCTGTGATAAACGTATTAATGCGTTTGTTCTAATGTTAATTGCTTCTATAGGACGAATTTAGACAAAGGACTTGGTGAACAATAGAAACTGTCTTTGAGGGCAAAAATATTTAACATTTTTTGGAAAGTGGTGTCAGGGCTTTGTAACTGTCAGAGGTGAAGCTCTAACCTAAGCTTTTTTCCACCACTGGGAAGCCATCGACTTCTTCTTTTTTTTTTTTTTTTTTTAGACTTTTCAGTTTCTCTGCAGAACAACGAGCCGCACGTCTGGCTTTATTAACTTTAAGAGAGAGTAATGAGGAAATGACTGTTTGCTGCTATATTATAAGTGAGTATTGATCTATGAAACATTGCTATCAAATAAATGAATACATCAATAACATCCAAAAAAAAAAAAAAAAAAAAAAGGATTTATGATTTTCTTATGATGGAAGTGAGCTTACCTAATCTTCCATTCATCCATCCATCCATCTATCCATCCATCGTCTATACTACCTTTCCTGTATTGCGTCACATGTCTTTGGACCATTGGGAGAAAACTGCAGTACCGAATAGAACCACGAGAAAACCACGCAACTCCATACACACAGACGGGAGGCGAGATTCAAACACGTCTCACCATGCCACCATGTGTGCTTGCTGTACATACCTAAGGCAATGTCATGGAAGAAGTGCTGAAACGGGAGCAAATTAGTTTGGATATTTGAAATAAAATAGCAGTCGATCTGATCCAAGACAGCATTGATAATCACCACCCAAAAATTAGGCAAATACATCAAAACAAAAGATGGGCGAAACAGAGTAAGGAAGAAGTCTTGGTTGGCTTGGTAAGAACAAAGAAACAAGGAATCTAATACCGAACTCATAACAGGTGCAAGCGATCGTTACTAGGATAGGAGGACAATGAATGCAAAGAATAACCAAAAAGGCAACAGAGGCAATGTGAACGGAAATGCAGAAGTGTGCGCCAAAGTGCTAGAACCTATACGCGTGCTAACAGTTGCAACATTTGCCACAAGGGGAGAATATGTGACAGGTTTGAGCAATATATCCAATAAAAAGCTGCGTCGTGTTTAATCTGTTTCTTCACGTTAATGCTTGGCATTATTCATTTAAGATTAGTACTGGCAATGTGTTTTAGCAAAGCATGATGTACTGTTTGTTGCATTATAATATATGAAAGATTTAAAAGGTTAGCGTAGCACACGCTGGCAATTCAGTTATGTACCTCCTAACCACCCACAGCTCATATCGGACTCTGTGCCACCAAGACAGAACACAGCTCTGACCCACTGAGGAATGGATGACACGGACCGCCTTTAGAAAGTGTGCTATAGTATCAGGCCGGATCTCCACGGATTGAACTGGTTCTTTCGGTAAATCCCGAAAGCCAAGTCGACATATTAAAATCTTCGTCATGTTCCTCAAACCATCCCTGAAGCTTTTTTTGCCGTGTGGCAGGGTGCACAGTGTGCTGCCGGAGGAGGCCACTGCCATTAGGGAATGCAGTTTCCATGAAAGGATGTCCTTTCGTTTGCACCAAGGTAGGTGGGTGGTGAGTGTCAAACATCCACATGAATGGCAGGACTCAAGCTTTCCCGGCAAAACATTGCCCGGAGCATCACACTGCCTCGCCCGGCTTTCTTTCGTCTCGCCAGGTCACGATGCAGACGCTCGCACCCGGCCGTCCACATCGTGTAAAAGACAATGCCATTTATTCATCGGACCAGGCTGAGCGCTGAGATCGACCGTGGTCTTTTTGCTGGTTAACCTTTTGTCCTTTCTTGGACCACTTTAGGTAGGAACACCCCAAAAGACCTGCATTTTGTCAGCTAGCGTTCACAGTTTCACAGGTCCTTGTCAAAGTCACTCAGACCCTTATTCGGCTATTTTCCTTGTTTCCATCATCCCATCAATTTAAAAAAAACACAAGAATGTTATTTACTTTACCTTTCAGTAGTTTTTTAATGTTACATCCAATCGGTGTATACAGGATAAAATAACACTTTAGCAGTTCAAGGATTTCTTGTACACTAGTTCCCCACTAAGGTTCCGGATAAAAGAAAACGCTATAAGTCTTCAACATCAATAGCACATCTCTCATAAACACATCTCAAAAAGCATTTTTACAACACGCCGCACTCTGACTTGAACTGCCAGGATTTTCATTTTACCCTTGAAGTACTGGCTGACTTCACTGTTCACTCATTCATAAAACATTTGTTCTCGCTTGACCTCGCTTGTCATGAAAGGCTGGTAAAATACGGCTCAATCACATCGGTGCATGCTCAGATGCTCCTAAATAGTCTGACGTCGGACCAGCGTGGTCGACTGCAGGTGCTGTTGACTATTTGCTGTGTTCCCTAGATTGTTCTTTGGTGTGTCGTCGTCTACATGAATGCGGCGATCGATGCCACGGAGGGTGAAATAAAGGGGAGCCGAGGCACCTCACTCTGTTTCCTGCTGTCTGCATCGATCACGCTCTCAGGGTAGACTGAACAAAGCCTTCCTGTGAAGCCTATCAGAGAAGCAGCAGAAAGGCAAACATACATTCCCGCTCGGTTAATGGAAAAGGACAAAGACAAAGGAAGTATTTAACAAGGACTGATTTAGGTCCATAAGGATGACATGGAATATAGTGAAATATAGTAATGCCAGTAATGCATGGTTAGAATACTAGCACCAAGACCACGTCACAGTTGACAAACTTTTCTATAGAAATACATCCTGTACCTGTAGAAAGGGCTCCATGGAAATGGTCCGGTGATGGGTTAGGGGAAAGATGGCCTTCCTCTTGCGACTTTGCCCATTTATCTGCGCCTGGAACCTGCACTAAAGGTACAGGTACTTGTGCTGAGGATGTGTTCCCTGATCAGGAACCAAACCAACCCCAGTACTGTACATCCTGTCACAATCTGCAGCATTATAAACGAAATGCCTCCACAATCTCCACCTTGGTTATTTCGAAAAACTTAATCAGGGCAAACTTCTTCTCAATAAGATGATGTGATAATGACTAGCAAAATGTAAAAAAAAAAAAAAAAAAAAATATATATATATATATATATATATATATATATATATATATATATATCACAGCTTAGTAGCAATAGGATGCGTCGAAATATCAGAATTCTACATTCTACATTTGCACAGAGCAGCCAGAACATTAACATTAAAACCTTCTAGGTTTTGATTTCCAAGGTGGATCTGGTCCCTTGGGATTTGGCTCTGTAGCGCCTCTGCGGGTGTTCTGTTGTGTCCGGCACTGGGATGTTGGCAGTTGTCGTCCGGCGCATTCCATGGGTGATCGGATTGGGATCTATTTGGAGTTTGGAGGCTGAGTTGGCGGCTTTGGGCTCTTGAGTTGGCGGAATCGAGCATGGCAGGCTGTGGTGCATTGAGTGTTCAATGACTTCCTATCATGGCCATCATTCTTTTGTTTTTTTTTGTTTTTTTTTGTGTTCCTCATTGGTTGTTCTGTGAGGTATAAGAATACATGAGCTGGCGTTTGGACTCTGAGGGCATGGGTGAGACTCTGAGGGGCATGGGGGGGGGGGGGGTGTTATGGCTGATCGACATACTGTATAGTGCACCTTAAAATAAATTCAATATTTACGAGTAGATCTTTAAAATATAACACACCTAAGGATTTCTATGAATACAAGGTTTATGTTTATTTGATATTGGGAATAAAGCTAGCTGTAGCGTGAATTGCTGGATTTCTTTCTTTCTTTCTTTCTTTCTTTTGTTAGATGAATTTTTTTATGGTCTGCTGTGTGTCCAACACCTGTCCCCAGCATCATAGAAACTGACAATTCACTTGCTGCCTATTATAAAACACCCCCTGACAGGTGCCGTTTTAACAAGATTAACCAACCTTATTCACTTATTCAGTGGTTTTAACTGATCTGATCAGTTTATATAAAATAGCACTTTATCAGTTCTAACATTTCCTGTGCATGTTACAGAATGCTGTAAATATCGTAGCATGCTGAAGTACGGGCTCACTTGGCTGTTCATTCATTCTCCTTTGACAAGCACTTGACAAGGAAGCTAAAACTTTTGTCCAGCTAAAGAACCATACGGACCCTTTTAACTGTACGGCCAAGAGTTCATATTAGATATACACACTTTGTATGGGGAGGGTCACCGCTCCCTGTCAATTCGTACGGCATTTTTTTCATGCCTGTAGTGTGTTTTTTTTTCCTTGTGTAGTGTAAATTCCTCATAGTTTTCTAAAGGACTTCCTAAAATGCACCGTGTGCCTTGTGTGTAGATTACGTAATCTGGTTACCCTGTGAATAGTTTCAGTGTCAAGTTTTATTGTCATATGCACAGTAAAGAAACAGTTTGCCCCGTACAATGAAATTCTTTATTTGTTGTTCGCAATGAATGCCATGAAAAATAAATTAAGTAAATATAGGTATTAAAAAAAAAAAAAAAAGAATTGATTACAAAAAATGGATAATAAACGCAGTTTTCAAAGCGGAGTATAATATTTATACAGTAGAAACTGTAAACAGTCCACAGAGTGTGCAAATCTGCAAAGTGTGTGAATGTATTTGAGTAAGTCCACATAGTGTGCAAATGATTTGTTCTGTGCAAATTCCGCAATGAATGTTCAAAGATCAGTGTCAGCGGTCAGATACAGATCGTAGACTGTGATCGTAAATTCCCATCAGCGGTTTTTAGGAGTCTGATAGCAGTGGGAAAGAAGGAGCTCTTGAGCTCTTGAAAGTCCTGCATTTCACACTTCTGTACCTCCGGCCTGAGGGAAGAGGTGAGAACAGCACGTGCTCTGGGTGGGTGTGGTCCTTGAGGATGGAGGCAGTTCTCCTGCGGACTCGGCGATAGCAAACGCTCTGCAGGAAACGGCCGCAGAGTCCTGGTGATCTTTTCAGGAGACTTCACCGATCTCCGCGGGCGTTCGCGGCCCATAACATAAGAAAGTACAGCCGCTGCTGAGCATGTGGGCGTGTCCCGTCTCAGGCCATTATCCGATAATGAAGTACGCCGGTAAGACTGTACCTCTACTTGGTTTCATGCGGATTACATCATAAACCGAGAATATTTGTTTTTGTTTAAAAGTAGACGCTTTAAGCTTTCTATAGACATATTTCTCATGTCTGTGTGTCAAGTATCCATTTCGTTTCAGTTCATTTTACTGACACGTTTCAGAAAGATATTTGCGGAGACTGAGACGGCCGAAAGCGCGCCTTGTTTGTTTTCTTTATCTTACAAAAGCACAATGTGTTGTTGAGCGCACATTAATAAAAGTCGACCCTTTACAGATTCAAATTATTATGATTTTCACTGTAATCAGAATAAAATGCAAGTTAACCCATCCCACCCCAGAGGTTTAAATCAGTTCATTGTGCACAATATTCATGTTATCATACGGTCTGTGGACATCTGACCATCACAGCCATATGCGTCTCATTCCGGGTTTAGTAACCCATTAGCAAAAACAGACCCTAAAGGAGCCGCGCTTTATTATAGACGATGGCTAGCTGGCTACAGTAGCTAGCACACATCGAATTAGATAATCATGTTAAAAGTGATTTTGGAAGGAAGAACGGAAATTTCCTTCCTTTCTTTATTTGCCTCGTCATTGGGACTTTCATATTTTCAAGCCAAAGGTTATATTTCTAAAAAAAAAAGTACAATTTGGCTACAGTGCATCACTGACGTCTTTAACGCTGTAGTAGTAGAAGTAGTAATAGTTGTTGTAGTTCGAGCTGCTCCCTTTAGGGGTCCCCACAGAGCATCATCCAATCCACACATTATATTTTTGGCACATGTTTGACACCGGATGCCCTTCGTGACGC